>BLSH010461312.1:1493373-1521883 GCA_018402905.1 Glandirana rugosa
CTGCATTTCATATTACCACCCCCCCCGCTCCTATCCCCCTGTATGCCCTCCCCCTCACACCATTTCCACCTGTGCAGGCTGCAGCTCAGATCCCCCTGTGTGCCCCCCACCCCCCCACACACACAGTACTGCCAGCTTCCCTCCTGTTCCCTTCCACCAGCTACTGTGGGGCACACAGGGGGATCTTTTTAGGATAGGGAAATGGCTTTTGCTCAATCTTTCGGTCAGACCCTCAATCAGTGTTCCAGCTGAGTCTGTGTTTTCCTGCAAGGAAGCGAGTGCTGGAGGAAGATGGGTGTATATAGCTGTATATAGGAAAGTTGTCCCTGAAGAGTTTAGAAGTCAAATAGGCATCCCATATCTTCCCTAATCCCCGTCCAAGTTTTATCTTCTGAATAAAAACACAAAAACAAGTGCTGGGCTGTTTCTTGACTCTGGGATACTGTTGAAATTCGGTGTGCCTGGCTCTGCAGGATGGGGGATCCCAATTCAGTAGCGGCTCCTACATGGGGTGCGCTATATAAGAAAATAAAGAAATGTATTAGGCAAATTACATGTGACAGCTGAGTGAATACTTGAAACATGCACACAGTGAAAATTATAAACTGTATATACGCAGATCCCTTTAACTTCACAACATAAACCAATTGCTGACCAGCTCACGCAGATATATTGCGGTAAGGTGGTCCGATAACGCAAAGCGCCATACCTGTACGTCGGTTTGTGCAAGTGGTATAGCAGGCACACGCGTGCCGATGGCGCCGTGGGAGCTTGTCTGTGGGTCCGGGGGCTTACTTAATTATGCAAGTAACTGGACATACAATGGTTATAAGGGCCCGGGTCCTGCCCTGGGGGACATGTATCAATGAAAAAAAGTTTTTTAAATGAGCAGTGATTTTTAGATTTTTAAAGTGAAAGCATAAAAATGAAAAATTCCTTCCAATGTAGTGCCTGGGGGGTCCCCTTAGTCTACATGTAAAGTGTACCATGTCTAGAATCTGCTGCAGCAATTTATAAAGCCGAAAAAATTGCATTTTCCCTGCAAACTGCCTTTGCTGTATTTTGCTCAGCAACAGCTGGGGATCCAGTGTGTATGATGAGGCCACAATGTAGTTCACCGGGAGCAAGATTAGAGATTTTTGGATAAATGCTGGTGTCACTTTGACTTTGGATAGAAGTAACTGGGGCGGAACAATTGGGATTTGGGTGTCTGTGGTGCCTTCCCACTGTAACCCTATAGAGGTACTCTTGATGAAAGCAAGAACTGGCCTTGCTGTAAAACATTGCCTCATATTCCTGTCTTCCTCAACCTCAGAACCAACATCTGAATTCAGTAATGGCTGTGCATCATCAAGGAGCAAGTGGCTGACGCTGTGGTCAATTTACTCCTAACTCCTCCATGGCTGATGTTGGGACTATGGCAGGAATGGATGTGGACAAGGTGGCAGGTTTATCCACTCTGGTAACTGCAGAGGACTGCACACTTGTCTCTGCTTGCATGACAGAGGATAAGTAGGATGAGGAACGTTTAGTAAGCCAGGCCACCACCTCCTCTGCATGCTGTGGCTGGATAGCACGGGCAAACTCATTAAAGAGAGGAAATGATGCCCTGCCTGAGCACTGACCACCACATCCACCTTTGCCTGTAGACACATTTGTTGCTGGCCCCTTACAATGCCAAGGGAACGTCTGCCTCTCCTTGTTGTCCTCCCAGACGTTATTGGGGGGGAGGGGGCGGTGCTTATTAGCAAATGTAAAGAAGAAGTGGAAATCTGTATGTAGATGCACTTTAATCAATGTAAAGTGATGTTTGGTGCACTTTAATTTGAGTACTCTCACTACACATACACACTCCACAGATACAATATAATATACTGCAGTATAATGCGTCATATGGCCACTATATGGCGTTAAACGTGCAGTAATGCACAAAACTATATGGCGGTAAACTGGCAGTAACGCACACAGAACTATATGACGTTAAACTGGCAGTAACTCACACAGAACTATATGGAGTTAAACTGGCAGTAACGCACACAGAACTATATGGCATTAAACTGGTAGTAACACACACAGAACTATATGGCGTTAAACTGGCAGTAACGCACACAGAACTATATGGCATTAAACTGGCAGTAACGCACACAGAACTATCTGGAGTTAACCTGGCAGTAACGCACACAGAACTATATGGCATTAAACTGGCAGTAGCACACACAAAACTATATGGCGTTAAACTGGCAGTAACGCCCACAGAACTATATGGTGTTAAACTGGCAGTAATGCACAAAACTATATGGCGTTAAACTGTCAGTAACGCACACAAAACTATATGGCATTAAACTGGCAGTAACGCACACAGAACTATATGGAGTTAAACTGGCAGTAACACACACAGAATTATATGGCATTAAACTGGCAGTAACACACACAGAACTATATGGCGTTAAACTGGCAGCAACGCACACAGAACTATATGGCGTTAAGCTGGCAGTAACACACACAGAACTATATGGCGTTAAGCTGGCAGTAACGCACACAGAACTATATGATTTTAAACTGGCAGTAATGCACAAAACTATATGGCGTTAAACTGTCAGTAACGCACACAAAACTATATGGCATTAAACTGGCAGTAACGCACACAGAACTATATGGAGTTAAACTGGCAGTAACACACACAGAATTATATGGCATTAAACTGGCAGTAACACACACAGAACTATATGGCGTTAAACTGGCAGTAACACACACAGAACTATATGGCGTTAAGCTGGCAGTAACGCACACAGAAATATATGGCGTTAAACTTGCAGTAACGCAGTCAAATAGACGGTGTTCAACCGCCACTACAATGACACTATTTGAACTGTCCCTACTCTAGCTACTCTAGCTATACACTAATGTAAAGATTAGCGACACGGTCTCCCTACACTACACTGAAACTATCTGAGCTGTTCCTACTGTAGCTGCACACTATGCAAAGCTGAATGATGGTCCTCCTCACTACACTCACACTATCCCTAGACTTATACTAAACTAATATTCTACACTGACAATTAAAGCAAAATAGCACAGTTTAGCACACTAACTAACTAATAGCCATAGGTGTGCGCAGCCTATTGCATTAGAGTGTGCACCCCAAAGCTCAAAAAAACATGCCTTTTTCTGCAGCCTCAGCTGCATGGGACAGTGAATGAATGGGAAGTGCTCTGTGCTGAGTGGCTTCCTGTTCATTCACAAACTGAAGCATAGGAAACACAGTTTCCTATGCTTCAGTTATGAAGGAACACCATGAGTGCGTATGTTCACTGTGTTTATTTAGAAAGGGAAGGGGCAGGTAAATTACATATCCCTACTGCCTGAAGAAGTTGGTTAGAGAGGCAGAATGGGGATCTGCCCTTGTAAACAAGGCGGATACCCCTTCTGCCAGATGACAAGACTCAGATCTTCTTTTCCCAGTGACACCGGAACAGCGATCGCAATCATATCCCTGGCAGCCCCCCCCCCCCTTACAGTTAGAATCCACTGAGGAACACAGCTAACCCCTTGATCGCCCCCTAGTTTTAACCTCTCCCCTGTCAGTGGCTTTTTTGCATCGATCACTGCATTTTTATAGCACTGATCAATGTAATAACGTCACTGGTTCCCCAAAAAGTGTCATTTGGGGTCAGATGTGTTTGCCGCAATGTCACAGTCCCGCTAAAAATTGAAGATCGCTGCCATTACCAGTAAAAACAATTATTAAAAAATTAAAGTCCCTAAATCTATCCCATAGTTTGTAGACGTGATACCTTTTGCACAAACCATTTAATATACACCTATTGCAATTTTTATTTTTACCAAAAATATGTAGCAGAATACATATCGGCCTAAAATGATGAATATATGTTTTCTTTATATATATATTTTTTGGATATGTATTAGAGCAGAAAGTAAAAAATATAGTTTTTTTTTTCAAAATTGTCGCTCTTTTTTTGTTTATAGCACAAAAAATAAAAACCTCAGAGGTGATCAAATACCACCAAAAGAAAGCTCTATTTGTGGGGCAAAAGGACATCAATTCTGTTTGGGTACAGCATCACATGAGCGTGCAATTGTCAGTTAAAGTGACGCAGTGCAGTATCACAAAAAATGGCCTGGTCATTAAGGGGGAAATCCTTCCAGTCCTTAAAGAGGAAGTAAACCCATATGGGTTTTACTTCCTCTATGTCCCTCTGTAAATTAGAAGCATAATGGGCTACTATGCATCGCATGTGCCACTTACCTGCAAACGAAGCCTGCGGCGTCCATCGATGTCCCCTCTCCTGGCCGCATACATCTTCTGCCCCTCTTCCTTCCGGGGCCGCAACTCCGGTGCTGTGACTGGCCGGAGTCGCGTGACGTCACTGCCACGCATGGGTGCGGGAGCCGCCAGTCACGGCACGGTCGCAGGGGAGGAAAGGCACACAGGCCGTTCTTTCACTGCGCATGTGCAGACATGACGTTGGCACAGCTTCAACACTGCATATCTCCAGAACCGTGCAGGTTGGGGAGATATGCAGGGCACCTACAGGTAATCCTTATTATAGGCTTACCTGTAGGTAAAAGAGGTTGTCACAAGTTGACAACCACTTTAAAGCGGAGTTCCACCCTTTCCTTAAGTTTATTAAAAGTCACCAGCTACAAAAAGTGTACCTGCAGATTTTTAATAAACCTACACTTACCTGTCTCCCAGTCCAGCGATGGAGCCGCACGGAGCCTCGCTCCTCTCCCCCTACCCTCCGCGGCGCCGGCATTGCTACTGTGGGCACCCGGCCGCGGCTTCACGGCCGGGCACACACTGCGCATGCCCGAGCGGCGCTGCACTTTGTGATTGGTCCCGAAGTCTTCTAGGACCTGTCCTGTGTCCCAAAAGACTTCGGGAGGGAGGAGGAAGGAGACCTTCCACTTCCGATCGCCTAAGACGACCGGGGTGGAAGTACCCCTAAAAATCGGGTATTCCCACCCTCCCCCTCCTCCCCAAAAGCTCAGTTTCAGCATCCGGAGCTGGGAAGGAGGACTTAAAGCAGTTTTGGGTGGAACTCCGCTTTAAGTGGTTAAACAAAATGTTTATTAAAAAACAAATTGATAAGATTTAATAAACTATGAAATGAAACATTTGGAGCCTTATTTTTTAAGTGCTTATTGATATGTGTTGGTGTTAATGAGATGAAATTGCCATTACAGTTTTCTTTTTTTTTAAAATATTTGTTTGAAAATGTACATTTTCCAAACTTTTTAATTTATTATTTTTTTTTTTTAAAGGTTCAAAACAAGCATCAACAGCAATGCGTGGTTGTGCCACAAAAAGCGTCTGCGATCTCAGCAGCCAATCTGCTAGCGCCCATGGAGTGTCCGCGGAGGTCAAATTTATCTGCACCAGTGGAAGTACCGGTCTCCAAAAAGGCTTCTACCTCTCAGCTATGATTTGTGTTTTCTTTTTAAAGCTATTGATCTGAAATATTAAAAAACAGTCCTCTAGACTAGATGCAAAAATTTAAAAAAAGCTGATTTCTAGTGCAGATTTTTTTTTTTGAATCTTTCAGTCAATAGTATTTTTTTTTTTTAACTTTTTATCATAACCGCAATCCTGTTTTTTGCTGAACAGTATACAGTAAATAAAAACTATAGTGGAATCAGATACATTTTATTTTCACTTTCCTTTTATTTCAATGTTTATAAATTGCTGATTTGTTTCATTTTTTTTTTCACCATTTGAATAAAACATTTTATGTTCCAAAAAAAAAAAAGAGATACACATTTTATTGGCTTACAAATGTAGAGCTTTGATTGAAAATCCAATGTGCACAGCAGCGGGGGAAGGGTTTGTGCTCCATCTGAAACTTGTTCAGTAGATGGGGGGAGGTAAAAATAGGCAGTTAAATCACATTTTTACTGCCCTCCCAAGCTAAAAAGGCAGCTGGATGGGGTTATATACCTTGCAAGGATGCTTTGCTTTGCTTTGCAGTGTAGCCAAAATAATCCCCCTGTTGTGTTCAGCGGCAGTGCCACTACCCAATGCAACACATTGTATTCCTGTTCAGAAGCCCCATTTATGGGGGGGGGCTTGGCCGGATGATGAGCTGAGCAGACGTGCTTGAGAGGAGCTCCTGACATCCTAACTCTAATCCTGTGCAGAGCAGACGAATCCGGCTTTCCCGCACTACCATCGGGGTGTTGTAAGCCCCCAGCCGGCAGCCTGAACCTGTGGGACCGTTTAGTTTGGAGCAGGAGCCGCCACCAGGACATACCGCGGCTTGGGCCTAGTCCCGGGTAGCGGCGGCCATCTTGCTACACCCGCGCGGCGCCCACACCGAGTCTCCTATCCGCCCGGGCCTTAGGTGAGTGAAGCATCGCTACTAAGGGACAGGGACTATAGACTCTGGTCATGCCCTCTGTGAACCCGAAGGCCACAAAAAAAGGGCAGCAGGAACCGCGCCAGACCCGCTCGGTTCAGGGCCTGGGCCAAGGCCCCACCTCCGCCATCTTGCCAGCAGAGAGAAAGGGGAAGCATGTCACAGACACGCTGGCGGTGAACCAGGCGTTGGAGCCTGCAGCGGAGGGGGTGCTACATAGTCCGGGTGCCTCCACTGCCCTGGCCAAATCTGTACCTGGATCCCCGGAGCTGGAATCGCCGCAATAATCCATCACCAGGCAGATCCTGGAGGCCATTAATGCCAGCAGCGCCGCAGTCATGGTCCGCATAGATCACCTAGCTACAGAATGTAACCTCATCCGCCATGACATGGATAAGATCAGGGGCAGGCTCACCACGGCGGAGGAGCGTATCTCAGATGTGGAAGACGCCTCTCATTCATATGGAGCGCAGCTTGCTGAGCTACAAGGCCTGGTTAAATCGCTGCAAAGGAGAGCTGAGGACGCAGAGGACAGACAAAGGAGGAACAATGTAAGAGTTGTGGGCTTGCCTGAGGGGTCTGAGGGGGATAATCCTGTTTTATTTGCTGAACGCTTTTTCCAACAGCTGCTGACATTGGGTGATTTACCCCCCACTTATGTGGTTGAACGGGCTCATCGGGTACCCACAGGCCCCCGCGCTCCAGGCGCCTATCCCAGGCCTTTCCTAGTGCGATTCCTGAATTACAGGGATAGGGATCGCATCCTAGCAGAATCCAGAAAGCAACAGCTTCTTAAATACGATAATGCCCAAATCATGCTGTTTCCAGACTTCTCTGCTGAGACCCAACGCAGACGTCGGTCCTTCAATGATGTCAGAAAGCGCCTGAGAGACAAGGCTATTCAATACAGCATGCTATACCCAAGCAAGCTCTGTGTACAATATAAAGGCTCTGTCAAATTCTTTGAAACCCCTCAGGAGGCCTGTGACTGGTTGGACGGACTCCCATAAATGCAAACTGCCCTTTTTCTCCTGGAATAGGACCCTGGGGATGTTTGAACCAGAGTTTCACGAGCACCTGTTGTGCATACCTGTTTTCAAGTTTATCAAACAATGCATCCTGACTACTACAACCTGGTTTTGGGCCAGGGTGGTGTGTGTGGTTCTGTTATGTGACTCAAGGTTCGCTGGTGGGCATTGCCCCCCGATGGGTGAGAGCTATGCATCCTGAACTGTCTAGTGTCTGCAAGGTTTTTCCTGGGCCACGGAGCTGACAGGAACTTCCCAGGACAAGAGTACTTTTTGTCGGACTTATTGGGACATTCGGTCCCTCCTCTAAGTGACTAACTGTTGGGTTGAGCTGTATTTTTGTTCTCAACGGGCTAAGGCCACATACCAGGTTTAGTCCAGTTGACTGGTTAAGGTATAATGGCAGGGAAAGTTACAATCTGCTTGGGGGACTGGTTTCTACTTATTGGTGCCACTGGGAGGTGGGGTGGGCTCCGGCTCCGGGGGGCCCCCTATGGGCGGATGAAGTCCGAGTACACATGGTATACCATCTTTTGGCGGGACAATGGCTGAACACATAAGGTTCCTCTCTTGGAACGTCAGGGGTCTTGGAGATAAGTACAAGAGGGCTTCTGTTTTTCATTGTCTCAAACAATATAAACCACATGTGATCCTTCTTCAGGAAACACATCTGGAGGGGGGCAGGGTGCTGTCCTTACGGTGACCGTGGATCCAGCGGGGGTTTCACTCCACGTACTCCTCCTATGCTAGAGGTACTTCGATGCTGGTCAGCAAGGCGGTACTGTGCAATATTCACCAGGTGATTGCTGATCCGGGGGGTAGGTATGTCACCCTGGTCATTGATATATGCTACAAGAAAATGTTGTTGGTTAATGTCTATCTGCCCCCACCCTCCAAAATGCAACTACTGCATGATCTCTGGACCAGGTTGGTGCCCTATCTGCAGCTCCTCCTATTGGTCATGGGGGATTTTAATGCAGTCCTGGACGGATTGGACACATCCAACCCGGCTAGAGAGTGCTCTCAGGACCTGGGCTCATGGGCATCGGTGATGGGTCTGGCTGAGCTTTGGAGATGGAAACATCCACTGGACAGGTGTTATTCTCATCTGTCGGCTGCTCACCGCTCCGCGGCTCGGATAGACCTAGCTTTTGGAAATACAGTGTTGACCCCCTGGGTGCATGATGCAGAGTACTTGGCAGGCGGTATCTCTGACCACTCCCCCTTGGTGCTCACCCTATTACTTGGGGGGCCGGGGGTGAGGGGCTGGAAGATATCCCCGGGTTGGGTGCAAAATGAACAGGTTCAGTCTCATATACAGAAGGCTACCTCCTCATATTGGGAACCGAATGAGGGCTCGGCTTATGCTGGGACTCTCTGGGATGCTTATAAGGCTGTTATTAGGGGGGAATGCATTTCTGCGGTTAAAGAGGCATGGAGGGAGCATGGCACTGAACTGAAGATGTTACAGGAGGAGGAGGGGGCATGTGCGGGAAGATTTGCAGCGTCCCCCACGGAAACAAATTACTCATCTCCGCTACAGGCCCGCAGGGCTCGCTCCTTGCATTACACAAACTTAGTGCACACTGAAGCTGGCCACAGGGCGGCATCGCTCTTCGCCGAAGGGGACAAGAATGGCAAGCTTCTTGCCATGTTAGTGGCAGACTTTAGACCCAACTCCTGTATTCCGAGTATTAGACAAATGGGGGGGGACCTGGTGACTGAACCCGCGGCCATACTGACTGAATTTGAGCATTTTTATTCCACACTCTACGCTCCCATCCCGCAATACGACGTGTCGGCCCTAGATTCCAAACTAGCCTCCCTGGATATCCCCACTCTGTCAGACCAGGATAGGGAGATATTAGATGCTCCCATCACGATCAAAGAAGTTGAGGGGGCCATCTGCTTCTTCCCTCCTAATAAAGCCCCGGGACCAGACGGTTTCCCGATAGACCTTTACAAAATTCACATTGAACTAATGGCACCCAGACTTGCTAAGCTGTTTGCAGCCTTTGTGGAGAGTGGCTCCCTCCCTGCCTCTATGCTGGGTGAATATATGGTGTTGCTCCCAAAACAGGGCAAGGACCCTTTGGAATGTTCCTCATACCGCCCCATTGCGCTTCTTAAAACAGACTTTAAGATCCTGACCAAGGTCTTGTCTGCCAGGGTGGCCAAAGTTGTCTCCACGCTGGTGGACTCAGGCCAAACTGGGTTTATGCCTGGCAAGTCCACAGACACCAACCTGCGTAGACTTTTCACCCACCTCCAGCTACCAGCTGGAGAGGGATCGTCACGCGTGGTGGTCTCCATTGACATAGAAAAAGCATTCGACTCCATTGACTGGCACTACATGGGTAAAGTCCTGGAGCGAATGGGGTTCGGGCTGGGCTTTCGGAAGTGGGTGAGTTTGCTCTATAGCAGACCCAGAACGGCTATCCGTTTGGGCAATGCTGTCTCCTCCTTTTTCGGCATAGGAAGGGGTACGAGGCAGGGATGTCCTCTGTCCCCTTACCTGTTCACCCTCATGATGGAACCGATAGCGATCGCTCTTAGGTCCTCCCCAGACATTCAGGCGGTTAGGGTAGGCAATCTAAGAGAGTGCCTAGCGCTATATGCTGACGACATGTTGCTGTTTCTTGGGGACCCGAAAGAGTCCCTGAGGGCAGCACTTAACATAATGAACGATTTCACCACATACTCTGGACTAAAAGTAAACTGGGGCAAGTCGTCCATCCTTCCACTGGACGCTGCAACGAGGGAAGAGGCTGACCCAGACTTGCCACTCAAGTGGGTCTCCTCGTTTACATATCTGGGTGTTAGAGTGATGGCCAATGTTAAGGACTACTTCCAGCTGAATTTAGCTCCCTTGGTGCCTCTCCTCAAAAATAAAATGCAGACCTGGCAAAAATTTCCTCTCTCCCTAATAGGGCGTTTGAACCTCATTAAAATGAAGCTTCTTCCAGTAATCCTATATTTTCTCAGACACGCGCCAGTGAGGGTCCCGCTGTCATTCTTCAAGCAATTAGAGGGCATCACTGGTTCGTCTCTCTGGGCCCCTTCCCCACCCCAAATAGGTATCAAGGTCTTGCAGGAACCGGTGGATCACGGAGGTCTGGCATTGCCGGACTGGAGGAAATACTATATAGCGGGGCAACTGGTGTTTGTACATAGATGGCTAACAATGGATGAGGGGGACTCAGCCACGGTTCTGGAGGCGGCTCAATTAGGCTCTTATGAATCTCTACGAATGGCAATACACAGGGGAACGTGAGCCGTCCTCCCCCTCACTCAATCTATGAAGGCCACGATTAGGGCGTGGGAGGAGGCACTCAAAATGGCATGTCCTAGCTATTTGGGGGTGTCACCCCTGGCGCCGTTGTGGTTGAATCCGAAACTTTCCCATTTTTTGTCCTTTGCAGACCCTGAAGTGTGGGCCACGAGGGGCATTAAGAGGGTGGGTGACATCACTAACTTGGGTGAGCTGCAGACGTTTGATCACTTGAGGAGCAGGCATGAGCTGCCTAACGCATACTTTTTCAGGTATCTACAGCTCAGGCACGCTTTTCAGTGCCAATTTAAAGTCCAGAAGGTGGAATCCATACCCTCCTGTTTGGAGTCTATGCTCCAGGAGAAGGATATGTCTAAGGTGCTATCGGTATCCTACAAGGAGCTGTTCAAAACTACGCCCAAGGCGGTCACTAAATGCCGACAGAGATGGGAGGCTGAGGTGCCAGAGATACAGGGAGAGGACTGGGATGACCTATGGGATCAACCCTTCAAACACTTGGTTTCAGATAGAGATAGGCTTATCCAATTCAAATTCCTTCATTGTATCTACTTTACTCCGGCTAGACTGGCTGCCATTTATTTGTCGGCTTCCCCGGAGTGCTGGAGATGCTCTCATAGTCCGGCTGCAACTCATCACATATTCTGGGACTGCGGACAAATCCAGGTTTTTTGGAAGGAGGTCACGGGGTGTGTTGCAGATATCTTAATGGTGCCCATCCCATTGACTATCCGGGTCTGTCTGCTGGGGTTGGTGGAGGAGGTGGCCCCCTCCAGGGCACACAGAACGTTACTTTCCATCTTACTGTTCTATGGGAAAAAACTCATTCTGTTGTCTTGGAAAAAACCGGCTGCACCCAGTCTGATACAATGGAAACAGCTGGTTAATAGGATGCTGCCCTATTACAAAGCCACTTATCAAGCCAGGGGTTGTGATAAAAAATTCCATAAGGTATGGAGAGCATGGTGTGATTCTACAATATCGAATGGTTGAGGGCTGAGAAAGTGTTTATGTAGTTACTCATTGGTGGTGTGATAGAAATCCTGGTGGGATGGAGGGGGGCTGGATCCCCTCTTGGCGGGAGCACACTCCCAATGACCGCCCCACACTGGGGCACAAAGACTTTTTCCTGATCCGTAATTAGGAGACCAGGAACCCAAGCAGAGGGGGGGGGGGCGGAAGAACACGGGTTGTGGGTACTGTTTGAATAGCTAGTAGACTATGTCTAGTTAGTCCAGGCCATATCTGGCCAGTGAAGCCGGATGCTCCCTTGTTGGTTGTATGTTACTGCATATATTTAAACAATAAAAAGAAATTTACAAAAAAAAAAAGAAGCCCCATTCAGATGTAAAATGAAAAGGCATTTAGAAGGCAGCTCTCTGAAGAACGACCCACCAACGGATAGTTCATCAATGCAATGCAAGAATTAGCAAATCCGAAAATCTGTTCACAACCCAGACTTTTCACACCAAGGCACTAGAATAAACCTGGTAATAAAGGACAAAACTGTGTAGAATTGTTGGTGGCAAAAAAAAAAAAAATATATATATATATATATATACAAGGGTTCTTCAAAAAGTTAACATGAATTTTAAAAACACTTTACATAACACATACTAAACTTCCAGCTTACCAGACAGACTAGTCAAATGACACTCAGACACGCCCAATTACTACTCCTCCCGCCCTCCCCGTTTCCAGCGAAAATATAAGATTTCGGAAACTTTTTGAAGACCCCTCGCATATACTGTATAGGTATATATATACAGTGGAACCTCGGATTACGAGCATAATCTGTTCCAGGAGAATGCTTGTAATCCAAAACACTCGTATATCAAAGCAAGTTTCCCCATAGGAAACAATGGAAACTCAGATGATTCATTCCACAGTGACTCCTTGTCTATGCAATACCGTATGTGGCCAGAGGTGCGGGGGCGCTGGTGAGGCTCGGAGACGCTCGGAAACATTAGGAGACGCTCAGGAACTAAGTATTTCAGAGTATTTCCGAGCATCTCTGAATGTTTCCGAGCATCTCCAAACCTCACCAGCGCCCCCGCACATCTGGCCCCATACAGTATTGCATACACAGAGGTTTGAATCCTGCTCGTCTTGCAAGACAGAGCTCGCAAACCGAGTCAGGATTTAAAAAAAAACAGCTCGTATTGTGAAACTCTCATATATGGCGTTACTCGCAATCCGAGGTTCCACAGACGACGTCTGTTGATGACGAAACGTACGTCGGGAGGACGCGCTGATGTCACCGCTTTGTACTGTGTACCTGAGGGACACGATTGCCGGCTTTTATACATGAGATTTGCTTGAACAATGTGAGTAGCATTTTTATTCCTATTAAAGCGTTTATACAGTATTACGCTATGTGAGTTTTTATTTATGTGACCACACCGCCATATGAGGGATCGCATTGGCCACCAGTGATTGAGAAGACTCTGTGAATAGGTCTTGCGGGGATTTTTTCCTGCACCCCTGGCGGGGTTGAGCCACATGCGCTTTGGCTTTGTACATCTGGTAAGCCCCTTTTGTGTCGGTGGTGGACCACAGTGCATGCATATTCAGCACTTTGGGTGATTGTATCGTGAGAAGACATGTGCATATATGTCATTATGTTGAGCGGAACTATCTGACTGTCTACTATGGATTAAAACCTTATCGAATCATATCATCCACAACTTGAATTAACATTGACTTTAACCAGTTTGCGTTTATTCCCCTTTTTTAATATCTCTATTAGCGCAGCCCTTTATTTAACTTTGTTTGCATATATATATATATTTTTTTTTTTGCTGTATACATTCACAAACACATGTAAAGCCACACTGCCACATCAAGACACCTCTGCAAAGTGTGGCCCCATCTCTAAATTTCATAAACTCCTAACTTAGTACATTCTGTGTGCTGTCCCCATACCAAATATAAGCAACACGAGCGAAGTGTTCCGCTCAGGCTCTCTAGAATGGGGTGTAAGTCCCAGACATCTGCCACCAGGAGTGCCAGTACAGGAGGGACCTCGCCCCAGCTCTTACAATCACTTGAGACAAAGAAAGGCCTCCAACAGCAGCACATCCATGCTGTCCATGGAAAGAGTGTATGAGTGCCAACCTCAGCCTGGACCTCGACTATGCCACGTCCCAATGCGTTTCGCTCTGCCCCTCGGAGCTTAGTCATGGGGCTCCAAGGGGCAGAGCTGAATCAATTTTTACCAAGTTTTAAGAAAGGAGAGCATACAGGAAAAAATATTAACATTAGGAACATACACTTTGTGAACTTGGTGTAAAGTTAACTATGTAACTATGGAGAGTAACGTTATAAAAACTTACACCTGCTTGGATTTGTCCAAACTTGAGTAAGCAGGTGTAGATAGATTGGGAAGGATAGATGGGGTGGGGAGATGGTTTGATAAAGTAGTGTGCCAACTCATATAAAGAAGGGTGGTGTCAAAAGTAAAGGTCTCATTTAAACCAAATGATCAAATGTTTGATTGAGGTTCCTGTAGTATAGAGATCAAGTTGGAAAATTTAGAGGTCTATTAAAATGTACAAATTGTATCAGGGAATCAATTAAAAGAAGACTATGAATGCTACTATTGCTGACCTTTTTAGAAAATACTAGTCATCTGACATTGTGATCCAGCAGCTTCAGTACATTTTGAGGGACTGATAACCCAAGCTGACTTAGGCCCTGATTTACTATAACTCCCAAATCTACTCCATTCCTCCATGATGACATCACGGATATGGTGGATGTTAGAAACCTTGCGCTCCTCCACCTTCCGTTTGAGGATGCCCCACAGATGCTCAATAGGGTTTAGGTCTGGAGATGCTTGGCCAGTCCATCACCTTTACCCTCAGCTTCTTTAGCAAGGCAGTGGTCCTCTTGGAGATGTGTTTGGGGTCGTTACCATGTTGGAATACTGCCCTGCAGCCCAGTCTCCGAAGGGAGGGGATCATGCTCTGCTTCAGTATGTCACAGTACATGTTCCTTGAAGAAGTCATGAACAAGTCCCCTAAAAAAGTCATGTAACATGACGCAATGGGTAGGGTGTGGTCTGTAAGGATGGACGAACGTTTCGGCCTGAGCATAAGTTTGGGCCGAACTTCTGTTGTTCGCCTGTTCGGCGGACAGCCGAACAAACGGGCCATTCGGGCATTTATTCGCACCCCGAACGACCTACAACATTATGGAGTCACTTTGCCACCACGGAGCACCCCATAATGCATGTCGTGCAGACGGTGCACACAGCTCCTCCCGTTTGGGAGTGCTCCCGCCATCTGCCCGTTGTTTGTTTTGACAGATTATTTATATGGGAGGGCAGGACCACCCGGAGATGTAAGCGAGTGACCCCGCCCCTTCTGACGTCATGGAGAAGGAGCTTTTTCTGTTTATTTTCCGGGCCTGTCGCTCGCCGTGATTGAGGATGGATTACAACGGGGGACACTTTTTTTTCTTTTTTAATAAAGGACTTGTCCCTCATTGTCTCCTGTGTTTTTTTCCTTTTTTTCACACTTTTTGGTGAATTAGTACGATGTACGCGATACTAATTCACATGGGGGGGTCGGGATCTGGGGGCCCCCTTATTGAAGGGGGCTTTCAGATTCCGATAAGCCCCCCGCCTGCAGACTCCCACAACTATAGCCCAGGGTTGTGGGGAAGAGGCTCTTGTCCCCATCAAATAAGTTTATCTTCCAGTAATCCATGTCCTTAGTCTGCTTGTCTTCAGCAAACTGTTTGCAGGCTTTTTTGTGCATCATCTTTAGAAGAGGCTTCCTTCTGGAACGTCAGCCATGCAGACCAATTTGATGCAGTGTGCGGCGTATGGTCTGAGCACTGACAGGCTGACCCCCCCCACCCCTTCAACCTCTGCAGCAATGCTGGCAGCACTCATACATCTATTTCCCAAAGACAACCTCTGGATATGACGCTGAGCATGTGCACTCAACTTCTTTGATCGACCATGGTGAGGCCTGTTCTGAGTGGAACCTGTCCTATTAAACCGCTGTATGGTCTTGCCAACTGTGCTGCACCTTAGTTTCAGGGTCTTGGCAATCTTCTTATAGCCTAGGCCATCTTTATGTAGAGCAACAATTCTTTTTTCAGATCCTCAGAGAGTTCTTTGCCATGGGGTGCCATGTTGAACTTCCAGTGGCCAATATGAGAGAGTGAGAGCGATAACACCAAATTTAACACACCTGCTCCCCATTCACACCTGAGACCTTGTAACGCTAATGAGTCACATGACACTGGGGAGGAAAAATGGCTAATTGGGCCCAATTTGGACATTTTCACTTAGGGGTATACTCACTTTTGTTGCCAGCGGTTTAGACATTAATGGCTGTGTGTTGAGTTATTTTGAGGGGACAGCAAATTTACACTGTTATACAAGCTGTACACTCACTACTTTACATTGTAGCAAAGTGTCATTTCTTCAGTGTTGTCCCATGAAAAGATAGAATAAAATATTTACAAAAATGTGAGGGGTGTACTTACTTTTGTGAGATACTGTAGACCCCTTTAACTTTATTGTTCGCTAAAAAAGAAACGTTTTTAAAAAGCAGCAAATTGTAATGTAATGTCAATTTCCCAAATGTCAATATGTATGTAACGTCAATGGGATCAACAGCTAAAAACAAAAAGTATAAAAGCTGATTTCTGTGCAGACAGATTTTTTTTTTTTAACCTTTCAGTCTGGAGTAAAAAATTGGCTCAATAACCTATTTATGATGACCACAATCCATACATTTTTGCTGAACGCAGTATACATGAAAATTACAAATATATAAGAATGAGTTAATTGTAAAATCTTAATGTTTAGAGACTGCTGATTTTTTTGTCGCTATATGAATAAAACATTTTATGTTTTAAATAAAAATGTAATACAAATTTTTATTGGCTAAACTTGCAGTTTTAATTGAAAATACAATGTGCATAACAGAGAGGGAAGGGTCTGGGCTCCATTTGAAATATATTCAGTAGTTGGGAGGCGGTATCATTTTTTACCGACCCCCCCAGCCCCCAATGTGGTTGTAAACCCTCACATATACCCAGTGAAGTGACTGGCCTCAGGTGATACACAGAGATTAAACAAATCCTGCTACATAAGTTGTACCGGTTTATCTGCAGCTATTTGTCCTGTATGTCTTTGTAAAACGCAGAGATGAAAAGGATTTTTCATAGACTCACAAAGCTGGGGGGACAGGAGCTGCAGTTACACAATGTATGAGAGCTGATTAGAGGGAGGGGGCACACAGGGCCAGTGCTAAAGTATAATGCACCCTAGGCAAGACCAGCTACTTTCACCCCCCCCCCCCACCCTGACCACCAAAAAAAAAAGAGTCAGTGATTGGTAAGACAAGGAATGATCCGGTAAATGACACATTTAACAGCCCCGTCCCCAATCTCCATCCTGACAGATCCCCCTCAGCAGCTGGCGGGAGAGGAGAGGAGGGAATCTGGCAGAGAGCACAGCACGGCAGGGAGAGAGGAAATAGTGGGGCTGGAAGAGATCAAAACAGGGCCTCGAGAGAGAACAGTGGGAGATCACAGGGAGGCAGCAGGACCTGGATAGGAGGGGTGCCATATAGAGAAACTGATCCCATCTATTTCCCTCCTGCAGCCACTGAATGCCTTCGGGAGGGAGAGGAGGAGAAGCTGGCATTCAGCAGCTGCAGGGTATCGGTTTTTCTACATGCCACTGTCTTGTTAGGATATACCATGGATGTGCCCTATGTAGCAGTGCACCCTAGGCGACTGCCTAGTCTGCCTAGTAGTAGCACTGGCCCTGAGGACACACCCCTCTTCACACAGCACAGCTGAGGCTGTCAATCACAGGCTGTCTGCTGGAGTCCCTCTGTTGCCCAGTTCTTCACTACTCTACAACTTATTGATCACAAATAGAATATTTTTTTAGGAGTTCCCCAAGATTTGTAATTTTTTTCACAGGTTCCTCTGTAGTAAATATGTTGATGAAGATCCTCTCCCATCAATACTCCCGTCACAAATGACAGCTTCCTGACTGACTGTTGAATATCAACAAATCAGCCGAGGATGCAGGCTGTTGTCAGCCATAAATGCTCATGACTGTGGTCATTGATCAATGATGTTACCCAGGTTTCCCCCCATTGCTTTGCTTAAAAAAAAGTATACAGGGGAAAAACTGTAATTCAGTCGCAGTGTTTTGTTTTTTTGTTTTTTTAATAAATGTCACTTTTGTGGAAATACATCCTACAAGTGTGCCAATTCACATGCAGATTTAAGACATCCAACAAATAAATGTATTTTAAGGATTTGTGTATTTTTAACAAGTCGCATTAAAATTGTCACTCCACCTGAAAGATTTTACTGTTTATACAAACTGATTTTACTGTTGTGGGTTTAGGAAAACTTTAAGCCTGTGAATGCTGCCTCCAAATTCAAATTTCTGCTTCACATTAAAGCAATTAAAAATATTTCCTAATATGCATGGGTATTACTAAAAAGGCACCCACTCAAGGATTCCATACAAAAAATGCATAACTTTTGTCAACCAAAAACGACTAATAATAATTCCTGTAGGTTCTATGCTCCCCCTACTGGGTAAAAATAGATACCACTAGCTCCAAAAACTTGAATAGGAGACCACATTTTTATTCTATCTTTTCATGTGACAACACTGAAGAAATGACACTTTGCTACAATGTAAAGTAGTGAGTGTACAGCTTGTATAACAGTGTAAATTTGCTGTCCCCTCAAAATAACTCAACACACAGCCATTAATGTCTAAACTGCTAGCAACAAAAGAGAGTACACTCCTAAGTGAAAATGTTCAAATTGGGCACAATTAGCCATTTTCCCTCCCCTGTGTCATGTGACTCGTTAGTGTTACAAGGTCTCAGGTGGGAATGGGGAGCAGGTGTGTTCAATTTGGTGTTATCGCTCTCACTCTCTCATACTGGTCCCTGGAAGTTCGACATGGCACCTCATTGCAAAGAACTCTCTGAGGATCTGAAAAAAAGGTTGCTTGACATAAAGATGGCCTAGGCTATAAGAAGGTTGCCAAGACCCTGAAACTGAGCTGCAGCACAATGGCCAAGACCATACAGCAGTTTAAAAGGCCAGGTTCCACTCAGAACAGGCCTAGCCATGGTCGACCAAAGAAGTTGAGTGCACGTGCTCAGCGTCATAGCCAGAGGTTGTCTTTGGGAATTAGACGTATGAGTGCTGCCAGCATTGCTTCAGAGGTTGAAGGGGTGGGGGGTCAGCCAGCCAGTGCCCAGACCGTACACCGCACACTGCATCAAATTGGTCTGCATGGCTGTCGTCCCAGAAGGAAGCCTCTTCTAAAGATGATGCACAAGAAAGACCACAAACAGTTTGCTGAAGACAAGTAGACTAAGGACATGGATTACTGGAACCATATCTTGTGGTCTGATGAGACCAAGATAAACTTATTTGGTTAAGATGGTGTGAAGCGTGTGTGGTGGCAACCAGGTGAGGAGTACAAAGACAAGTGTGTCTTGCCTACAGTCAAGCATGGTGGTGGGAGTGTCATGTCTGGGGCTGCATGAGTGCTGCTAGAACTGGGGAGATACAGTTCATTGAGGGAACCATGGATGCCAACATGTACTGTGACATACTGAAGCAGTATCCCCTCCCTTTGGAGACTGGGCCGCAGGGCATTATTCCAACATGATAATGACCCCAAACACACTTCCAAGATGACCACTGTCTTGCTAAAGAAGCTGAGGGTTAAGACGATGGACTGGCCAAGCATGTCTCCAGACCTAAACCCTATTGAGCATCTGTGGGGCCTCCTCAAATGGAAGGTGGGGGAACGCAAGGTCTCTAACATCCACCAGCTCTGTGATGTCATGGAGGAGTGGCAGAAGGTCTCCAGTGGCAACCTGTGAAGCTCTGGTGAACTCCATGCCCAAGAGGGTTAAGGCAGTGCTGGAAAATAATGGAGGCCACACAAAATATTGACACTTTGGGCCCAATTTGGACATTTTCATTTAGGGGTGTACTCACTTTTGTTGTCAGCGGTTTAGACATTAATGTCTGTGTGTTGAGTTATTTTGAGGGGACAGCAAATTTACACTGTTATACAAGCTGTACACTCACTACTTTACATTGGAGCAGTGTTGTCACATGTAAAGATATAATAAAATATTTACAAAAATGTGAGGGGTGTACTTACTTTTGTGAGATACTGTAGATATATATACACTATATTACCAATACCCGATAGAACACCTTTGGGATGAATTCAAGCAGAGACTGAGAGCCAGGCCTTCTCGTCCAACATAGTGCCTGACCTCACAAATTCACTTCTGGAAAAATGGTCAAACATTCCCATAGACACTCCTAAACCTTGTGGACAGCCTTCCCAGAAGAGGTGAAGCTGTTATAGCTGCAAAGGGTGGACCAACTCAATATTGAACCCTACGGACTAAGACTGGAATACTATTACAGTTCATGTGCGTGTAAAGGCAGATGTCACAATACTTTTGGTAACATAGTGTGTGTGTGTGTGTATATATATATATATATAACTATACACTAGAGCAGTGTTTCTCAACTCCAGTCCTCAAGGCACACCAACAGGTTATTTTTTCAGGATTTCCATTATTTTGCACAGGTGATTTGATAAGTTTCACTGCCTTAGTAAATACCACGGCCATTTCATCTGAGGGAAATCCTGAAAACATGACCTGTTGGTGCGCCTTAAGGGCTGGAGTTGAGAAACACTGCACTAGAGGACTATAAATAGGAAAAACTTTCTTAAACATTATTAACTGTTTATTAATGAAACTATTCAAGTCCCAATCAACATTTAATCCACAAGGGATTTACTACTTGAGGTAAAAAATCCATTTGCTTGCTAGCCTGGAAATACCTTGTGTTTTATCCAAAATAAAAAAACACAGAGGTGGTCAAATACCACCAAAAGAAAGCTCTATTTGTGGGGAAAAAGGACATAAATTTTGTTTGGGTTCAACGTCGCACGACCGCGCAATTGTCAGTTAAAGTAAAACAGTGCAGTATTGCAAAAAATGACTTAAAGTTAAGTTAAGTTAAACCTTAAAAAAGGTCTTTATTTCTTTAGTAAATAATTTCACCATGCTTTTGTAACAGAAACATAATTTTATTGTCATTAAAAAATAGGAAAAAATTGCAGAATATCAGTAGTGGCCGTCCCCCCCAATCCATGCACCCGGCCCCTAATCTACATGCAAGTGGGTTTCAATGGGGCTTTTTTTTTTTTTTTGAAGCACATAATTAGAGCCTGAGGCTCTAATTGGCTTAAAAAATGGAAGACTTTGTCACACTCAGTTGTGTGACATTAATTAATATTCGCTATTGTCTTCCTGATTCTCCTCCCAGGCAATAAGGAAGCAGGTCCTGAGACCTGATTGGCCAGGGAGTCTTCCAATCAGAACTCAGGACCCATTTCCTGTTCGGATGGGAGGAGAAGCCCCAGCTCTTTCCAGATCCTCCTGGAGCGAGAAGCAGCAGCTGTCATCTTCCCCCTCACGGTAAGGTCTCTATGTAAAACCCTGCTCTCCCGTCCGGGGGGTGGTGGCCAGTGAGGGGGGGGGCAGGTTTGTTTGCCGACCCCCCCCCCCCCAAAATATTGAGCACCAGCCGCCACTGTAGAATATTATTTCAAATTTTATCCATTGGTTGTATTAAAAATAACAATGGTCAGATGTACAAAAAAAGTGCCCTTTTCCAAATTTTGTTACATCTTTTTGTCTATTGATTGCATAGCAAATAAAATATATTTTTTTTGCAAAATATAATTGCTAAAAGCATGAACAAAATATGTGTTACTTTGTTACTCTTCACTTCGAATTTGGATACAAAATGTGTCCCTTTTAAGTTGGAGATCCCTGTTTCATACGATTGCTATGTAATTAATTATTATTCTGTATCAATAGAAAAATTGTCTTTTAGATGGAGATTAGAGAGGCAGTAGTAGGCCCTTTAACCACTTAAGCCCCAGCCCCTGCAGTTATACTGCGGCAGTGTGGCTCCTCCCTGCCAATCGCCTTAGCTGTATGGCGGCGCGGGTACTCGATTTTGTGGGCACGAGTACGCTCCCATTGGCCAGCGGGGGAGCCAATCAGCAGGTGGGATGGACTTGATGCCCGCTGGACACCCACGATTGTTCCCTGCAGTGGCAGAACAGGGATCTGCCTGTGTAAACAAGGCAGATCCCCGTTCTGACAGGGGAGATCACACAGATCCCATCTTTCTGCTATGCAGGAAGACGGATCTGTGTATTTTCCCAGGCATCCCATCCCCCATAAAGTTAGAAACACCTCCCAGGGAACACATTTAGCCCCTTTATTGCCCCTGATGTTAACCCCTTCCCTGCCAGTGTCATTAGTACAATAACAGAGCATATTTTAGCACTGATTACTGTAATAATGTCACTGGTTGCCAAAAAAGTGTCAAAAATGTCAGTTAGGTGTCCGATCGGTCCGCCGCAATATCGCAGTCCCGCTAAAATCGCTGATTGCCGCCATTACTAGTAGAAATAAAAATGCCATAAATCTATCCCCTATTTTATAGATGCGGTAACTTTTGCGCAAACCAATCAATATACGCTTATTGCGATCGTTTTACCAAAAATATGTAGCAGAATACATATCGGCCTAAACTGATGAATACATTTGTTTTGTTTAATGTTTTATAGCAGAAAGTAAAAAAATATATATATTTTTTTTAAAAATTTCCAAAAAGCGCAAAAAGCAAAAACTGCAGAGGTGATCAAATACCACCAAAAGAAAGCTCTAAAAAAAAGGACGTCAGTTTCGTTTTGGTACAAAAAAATGGCCTGGTCAGGGTAAGGGGGAAATCCTCCCGGTCCTTAAGTGGTTAATGGCTTTGTATAGGGCTCCATCCCACATTTAGCTATGCATAAAAACTTTAATGGATAAGAACATTAAATTTTCATCTCTCACATGGTAATATGACTTTCAAACTTTAATGCACTCTTCAGACTAAGACTAGGCAATCTAATATTCACTTAGAGGAATTGAACTCGAGGGAATTTAAAAAAAAACAAAAAAAAAAAAAACGTTGTCAGTAATATTTGTGACGCAGAAATATTATTTGTAACCGGTCCAAACATTACCACACCCAAATTACAAGGCGTTCTACAGCAAACGCAGAGGCAGATGCCCCTTGTACCAATGTAGACGTACTGCAGGCTCTCATAATGCCATCACTCTTTCATATTCTCGGTGTGCTCTTGGCTTTGGTAGCATCAGGTGAGTGTTTATTTAATATCTTTGTGAAATAATTTATGCATGTTATTTATAGAATTTTTTTTTTAATTATTTTTTTTTTTTTTATTTTGAGGGTATTTAAACTCTCCTAAAACTAATAACAGTAAGGTATGCCAACATTAAACTGACCTAATGCTTTGCTGGGGAAGGGGTTCACCTTCCTCTGGATCAACTGTGGGTATAGGATCGTGTATATGGGTTTGTATGATATATATATACATATATATATATATATTTTTTTTTTTATGGTTGAACTAGATTGATTTGTGTCTTTTTTCAACCTGACTAACTATGTAACTGGGTAATTAATTACTATGTAACTAATTTGGCTAAACCAATTTACTAAAAATGGAAAAGTTTGAACATGCCTTTTTTTTTTTTTTTGCATTCTGAGTACCCAAAGACCCCACCAAGTGCCAGGAAATTTGTATGCAAACTTGTGCTACATGCAGCTACAAATACAAAGCACTGGATTTGTGAAATTGATTGTTATATACTGTGATTTTCATTTGTTTTTCTTTTGTGTAAAAAATAAATTACAAGTCTACTAAGAAACCAGGTCCAAGGTTTTCCAAAACCTTAGGAACCATTTAAAACCCATTGCATCCTTAACCACTTCAGCCCCGGAAGGATTTCCCACATTAGGACCAGAACACTTTTTGCGATTCAGCACTACGCCGCAACTGACAATTGCGCGATCGTGCGACGTTGTACCCAAACAAAATTTGCGTCCTTTTTTTCCCACAAATAGAGCTTTCTTTTGGTGGTATTTGGTCACCTCTGCGTCATTTCTGATCACCGCTATCAACAAAGAAAGTGCACCAATTTTGCAAAAAAAAACAATATTTCTTACTTTTTTTTGCTAAAATACAAAAATAATTAAAAAAAAAACATAAAAAAACATTTTTTTCATCAGTTTTGGCCGATTTATATTCTTCCTCATATTTTTGGTTAAAAAAAATCGCAATCGGCGTTTATTGATTGGTTTGCGCAAAAGTTGCCGTGTTTACGGATAATGAGAATTCATTTCTGGGGTTTTTATTTTTTTACTAGTAATGGCAGCGATCTGCAATTTTTAGCGGTACTGCGATATTGCAGCGGACATGTCGGACCATTTTGACACTTTTTTGGGACCATTGGCATTTATACAGCGATCAATGCTATAAAAATGCACTGATTACTGTGTAAATGCCATTGGCAGAGCAGGGATTAACCTGGAGGGGGCGCTCTAAGAGTTAACTGTGTTCCCTGGGCGTGTTCTAACTGTTTGTGGGCTGGCCTGGCTGGGGGAAGAGAGTGATCACGGCTTCCATATACAGGAAGCCTGTGATCACCGCCCTTCCCCCTCTATGAGAACGGAGATCCATGTTTACATGCACAGATATTCGTTCTTTCACTGTGGGGGGTCTTCGCGGGTAGCCGGCGGTGATTGAGTCCGCCCTACCCACTCCCTGGCTCCACCCGGTCACAGTGAGTGCGCGAGCGCACCTCTGACGGCGCGCGCGCTCACAGTACTAGTTATCGCAGCCGCCGTCCTATGACGGCGGTTTGAGATAACGACCCACTCTGTCGCCGTCACACTCTGTCGCCGTCACACTCCGGTCGGCGGTCGGCAAGTGGTTAAAAAACTACTCAAATTCGATTAGAAAGCTAGTCGAATTAAAATTTCATTCGAGGTTTTTGTTTTAAACGTAATCTTGTTACTACTGTAATTCGGAAATTTAGATACAATACAGTAACAAAATTAAGTGAATCCGAAATAACAAAACAAATCGAATTTGAATAGTTTTTGATTCAAGTTCAAATTTCTGAAGAAAAGAAAAAAGAATAGAAAATAAAGGAATAGAGTAGAAAATAATACAATAAAATAGAAAATAATAGAATAGAAAATAAAATGATAGAATAGAAAATAAAATAATAGATTATAATAAAGTAAACCTGAACAAAATACAAAATGAAAGAATTTAAAAAATAGAATAGAAAATAAAAGGGATAAAATAAAAAATAAAGGAATAGCATAGAACATAAAAGAATAGAATAGAAAAGAATAGAGAAAAACAGAGCAAATTAGAATAGAAAATAAAAGAGCAGAATAAAATAAAATAGAATAGAAAATAAAGGAATATAATAGAATAAAAAAGAATAGAATAGAATAAAAAAAAATAATTTAACCATCTTCTGAAATTCAGATTTCAAATAGAATAACTTTGAATTAAAATTGGAAGAAAAAGAATAAAATAGAATAGAAAAGAATATAATAAAATAAAATAGAAAAGAATAGAGCAGAATAAAATAGAAAAAAGATAACCTTCTTCCGAAATTCAAATAGAGTACCTTCAAATTTGAATAGAATAGAAAAGAATAGATGAGGATAGAGTAGAAAAACAATGGCATATAACAGAATAAAATAGAAGGAACATATCCATCTTCCAGAAATGTTGAATATAATACATTTTAATTTGAATAGAATAGAAAAGAATAGAATTGAATTGAAAATGAAATAATAGAAAAGAATGGAATAGGAAAAAACAATATAATAGAAAGAATATAACAATATAACCATGTTCCGAAAATACAAATTTTGAATAGAATAAATTAGAATAGAATAGAAAAGAATATAATATCTTAGAAAAGAGAAGAATAAAATAGACAAAACCATAGCATATAATGTAAAAGAAATAATTTAACCATCTTCCAAAATTTGAATTTCAAATGGATTTTGAATGGAATTCAAATAGATTAAAATTTTCCGAATTGGGTCGAATTGAGTTCCATTTGACCAAATTCAGAAAAATCGTATCGATTCGAGCTTGAAAAAACGAAACAAGGCAAACTAATTTAATTAAACGAGTTTATGTGAATTACGGATCAAAAGGAAACAATTTTTTTTGTTGTGCTCATGTCTAATCTTAGCCTCTACATTTTTAGCACAGTGCATAAAAATAAGGAGTAACTGAGCATGTGCAGAGCAGGGTGAGACGGTGTTATAATGGATTGTAAATAGCATAGGCATTTATATTTAATGTTTTTCATAGCAATACCTGCAAAGGGGGCCGGCCTGAAGTCACAGGACTTAACTTTCTAAATAAAGTTCCACGTTATTTCAATATCCCTTCTTGAATAGCTGCACAATCAGGGCGGGGACAAGGAGTGGGCACGAGGGGAGGCCGCCCCAGGCGCAGTGCTGTCAGGCAGGAGGGGAGGGGCACCACAATGTAAGCCACACTCATGCGTGCTCAAGATAAGTGGCCCGGCTATTAACAGGCTGTGGCTTCATGTCTGTTCTGGCAGCTAATTCTGATCCTACATGCCCATTCTCCACCCCAGCCAACACAAATAATGATCCATACATGCCCAGCCAACTTCCAGCTGTTAGAAAGCAAGCAGTGTACACCCAACACATACCATGGGAAGCTGGAGCAAAGTCAGGCGGTAAAAGGGGCGTAGATAAGGGGGCAGTTTGGGGTGTTCAAACCCCCCCCAGAGCATCCTGCCAAAAATAAAAAGTGTCTCTGCCCTGTCGCCTCTCATGGCGCCAGCACCGCTACAACAACAAACAGCGGAGCACAGCAGTCAGTATTGCGGGCGAAGTGGATGCAGCAGGTCGGGTGTAAGGCACACTGTCACAGGCACTTAGGTCACGCTGTTACGACGCTGTTACAATCTGGCAGTGGGAGCGGATGGCGTTGTTAGCCCCGCCCACTGGCTGTCTTTAATGCTGGGCAAAAGGAGCAGCTGCCTGGGCCCAGCCCCAGTCAATGTTGTGGGGCACAAAGCAGCTGCCCCTTGCACCTGCACTGCCTGTAAAAAAGATTGTGGCCAAATACTACTGGGGTGGAGTTGGACTACAGCTGTGTGGCTTGGTTCCTGGCTTGGTGCTCTGTCATCTCTTCCAATTCCCAACCAACCACTGCCTGACCTGCCATCATGTGACTTTCACAACAGCCAATCGCTCCACCCCCTAACAACCAGACCTGTGATCGGTGGGGAGGAGAGGTAAGGATGGCTCCTCCCACCTCTGTACAGTCCATGCTGAAAGTCTGGGACATGTCCTCATTGTCGGTGTCACACAGTAAGTAAATGACATGTGTGGTGTGTGGGGACACTGACAGCACCTGGTGATCAGGAAGGACCATTGTGAGTGTTCAGCAAACAATGTACAAGGATAGGAGAGCAGACAGTACATGGGTGGTCTCTGATCATCTCCTGTAGTATGTCTGCAGTCTCTGACCATCTCCTGTAGTAAAACTGCAGTCTCTGACCATCTCCTGTAGTACGTCTGCAGTCTCTGACCATCTCCTGTAGTACGTCTGCAGTCTCTGACCATCTCCTGTAGTACAACTGCAGTCTCTGGCCATCTCCTGTAGTTCGTCTGCAGTCTCTGGCCATCTCCTGTAGTATGTCTGCAGTCTCTGACCATCTCCTGTAGTATGTCTTCAGTCTCTGACCATCTCCTGTAGTACAACTGCAGTCTCTGATCATCTCCTGTAGTACAACTGCAGTCTTTGACCATCTCCTCCAGTATGTCTGCAGTCTCTGACCATCTCCTGTAGTACATCTACAGTCTTTGACCATCTCTTGTATGCCTGCAGTCTCTGACCATCTCCTCAGAGGCGGCTCTAGACTTTGTGAGGCCTTAGGCAAAACTTAGACATGAGGCCCCGATTGCAATTGGTTGCCAGAGGTTACAGCCGATCTTTCCACTCACTGACTAGTTGCTAGAGGTTACAACACATAATTCCTGCTTGCCGATTGGTTTCTATAGGTTACAGCTCATTATTACTGCTCACTGGTTGCTAGAGATTACAGCACATAATTACCACTCACTGATTGGTTTCTATGGGTTACAGCACATCATGACCGCTCACTAATTGGTTGCTAGGGGGTTACAGCACATCATTACCACTCACTGATTGGTTGCTAGGGGTTACAACACATTACCACTCATTGATTGGTTGCTATGGGTTACAACACATTACCACTCACTGATTGGTTTCTATGGGTTACTGCACATCACTACCACTCTCTGATTGGTTTCTTTGGGTTACAGCACATCATTACCGCTCACTGATTGGTTGCTAGGAGTCACAGCACATCATTACCACTCACTGATTGGTTGCTAGGGGTTACAAACACATTACCACTCACTGATTGGTTGCTAGGGGTTATAGCACATCTTTGCCACTCACTGATTGGTTGCTAGATATTGCAGCAGATCGCTACTGTTCACTGTTTGGTTTCTAAAGGTTACTGCTCATCATTACCACTTACTGAGCAGTGGAGCAATCCCAAATAATTAAGTAAGTAAAGTGGCACATTAATACACATACTAAAGGAGAGGGTCAGAGACTGCAGACATACTACAAGAGATGGTCAGAGACTGCAGACATACTACGGGAGAGGGTCAGAGACTGTGGGCATACTACAGGAGATGGTCAGAGACTGTGGGCATACTACAGGAGATGGTCAGAGACTGTGGGCATACTACAGGAGCTGGTCAGAGACTGACAAACATTGGGGATCGTTGGT
>BLSH010461312.1:1521893-1537177 GCA_018402905.1 Glandirana rugosa
TGGTCAGAGACTGTGGGCATACTACAGGAGCTGGTCAGAGACTGCGGGCATACTACAGGAGATGGTCAGAGACTGCGGGAATACTACAGGAGATGGTCAGAGACTGCGGGTATACTACAGTAGATGGTCAGAGACTGCGGGCATACTACAGGAGCTGGTCAGAGACTGCAGGCATACTACAGAAGACGTTCAGAGACTGCGGGCATACTACACAAGATGGTCAAAGACTGCGGGAATACTACAGGAGCTGGTCAGAGAGTGTTGGCATACTGCAAGAGGCGGTCAGAGACTGCGGACATACTACAGGAGAGGGTCAGAGACTGTGGGAATACTACAGGAGCTGGTCAGAGACTGCTGGCATACTGCAAGAGGTGGTCAGAGACTGCGATACTACAGGAGAGGGTCAGAGACTGCGGGCATACTACAGGAGATGGTCAAAGACTGCTGGCATACTCCAAGAGGCGGTCAGAGACTGCGGACATACTACAGGAGAGGGTCAGAGACTGCGGGCATACTACAGGAGATGGTCAAAGACTGCACGAATACTACAGGAGACGGTCAGAGAGTGCTGGCATACTGCAAGAGACGGTCAGAGACTGCGGGCATACTACAGGAGATGGTCAGAGACTGCGGGAATACTACAGGAGCTGGTCAGAGACTGCTGGCATACTGCAAGAGGCGGTCAGAGACTGCGGACATACTACAGGAGAGGGTCAGTGACTGCAGGCATACTACAGGAGATGGTCAAAGACTGCGGGCATACTACAGGAGACGGTCAGAGAGTGCTGGCATACTGCAAGAGGCGGTCACAGACTGCGGACATACTATAGGAGAGGGTCAGAGACTGCGGGCATACTACAGGAGTTGGTCAGAGAGTGCGGGCATACTACAGGAGATGGTCAGAGACTGCAGACATTGTACAGGAGACGGTCAGAGACTGCAGGCATAGTACAGGAGCTGGTCAGAGACTGTGGGCATACTGCAAGAGGCGGTTAGAGACTGCAAACATACTACAGGAGAGGGTCGTAGACTGCAGACATGCTACAGGAGACGGTCAGAGACTGCAGGCATAGTACAGGAGCTGGTCAGAGACTGCTGGCATACTGCAAGAGGCGGTCAGAGACTGTGGACATACTACAGGAGAGGGTCAGAGACTGCAGACCTTGTACAGGAGACGTCAGAGGCTACAGGCATACTACAGGAGCTAGTCAGAGACTGTGGGCGTACTGCAAGAGGCGGTCAGAGTTTGCAGACATAATACAGGAGAGGGTCAAAGACTGTAAGCATACTACAGGAGAGGGTCGGAGACTGTGGACATAGTACAGGAGATGGTCAGAGACTGCGGGCATGCTACAGGAGACGGTCAGAGACTGTGAACATACTACAGGAGACGGTCAGAGACTGTGGGCATACTACAGGAGACGGTCAGAGACTGTGGGCATACTACAGGAGACGGTCAGAGACTGTGGGCATACTACAGGAGAGAGTCAGAGACTGTGGGCATATTACATGAGACAGTCAGAGACTGTGGGCATACTACAGGAGACGGTCAGAGACTGTGGGAATACTACAGGAGACGGTCAGAGACTGCGGGCATACTACAGGAGACGGTCAGAGACTGCGGGCATACTACAGGAGACGGTCAGAGACTGCTGGCATACTGCAAGAGGCGGTCAGAGACTGCGGACATACTACAGGAGAGGGTCAGAGACTGCGGGCATACTACAGGAGACGGTCAGAGACTGCGGGCATACTACAGGAGACGGTCAGAGACTGCGGGCATGCTACAGGAGACCGTCAGAGACTGTGGGCATACTACAGGAGACGGTCAGAGACTGTGGGCATACTACAGGAGACGGTCAGAGACTGTGGGCATACTACAGGAGAGGGTCAGAGACTGTGGGCATACTACAGGAGACGGTCAGAGACTGTGGGAATACTACAGGAGACGGTCAGAGACTGCAGGCATACTACAGGAGACGGTCAGAGACTGCGGGCATACTACAGGAGACGGTCAGAGACTGCGGGCATACTACAGGAGATGGTCAGAGACTGTGGGCATACTACAGGAGAGGGTCAGAGACTGCAGGCATGCTACAGGAGATGGTCAGAGACTGCGGGCATGCTACAGGAGAAGTCAGAGACTATGGGCATACTACAGGAGAGGGTCAGAGACTGTGGGCATACTACAGGAGACAGTCAGAGACTGTGGGCATACTACAGGAGACGGTCAGAGACTGTGGGAATACTACAGGAGACGATCAAAGACTGCGGGCATACTGCAAGAGGCGGTCAGAGACTGCGGACATACTACAGGAGAGGGTCAGAGACTGCGGGCATACTACAGGAGACGGTCAGAGACTGTGGGCATACTACAGGAGACGGTCAGAGACTGTGGGAATACTACAGGAGACGGTCAGAGACTGCGGGCATACTACAGGAGACGGTCAAAGACTGCGGGCATACTACAGGAGACAGTCAGAGACTGCGGGCATACTACAGGAGACGGTCAGAGACTGCGGACATACTACAGGAGACGGTCAGAGACTGCTGGCATACTGCAAGAGGCGGTCAGAGACTGAGGGCATACTACAGGAGACGGTCAGAGACTGCTGGCATACTGCAAGAGGCGGTGAGAGACTGCGGACATACTACAGGAGATGGTCAGAGACTGCTGGCATACTGCAAGAGGCGGTCAGAGACTGTGGGAATACTACAGGAGATGGTCAGAGACTGTGGGCATACTACAGGAGAGGGTCAGAGACTGTGGGCATACTACAGGAGAGGGTCAGAGACTGCGGGCATACTACAGGAGACGGTCAGAGACTGCGGGCATACTACAGGAGACGGTCAGAGACTGCGGGCATACTACAGGAGAGGGTCAGAGACTGCAGACATACTACAGGAGACAGTCAGAGACTGCGGGCATACTACAGGAGAGGGTCATAGACTGCGGGCATACTACAGGAGAGGGTCAGAGACTGCGGGCATACTACAGGAGATGGTCAGAGACTGCGGGCATACTACAGGAGACGGTCAGAGACTGCGGGCATACTACAGGAGACGGTCAGAGACTGCGGGCATACTACAGGAGACGGTCAGAGACTGCGGGCATACTACAGGAGACGGTCAGAGACTGCAGTCATACTACAGGAGACGGTCAGAGACTGCGGGCATACTACAGGAGAGGGTCAGAGACTGCGGGCATACTACAGGAGACGGTCAGAGACTGTGGGCATACTACAGGAGACGGTCAGAGACTGTGGGCATACTACAGGAGACAGTCAGAGACTGCAGTTCCTATTGATGGCAGTAGATAATGGCCGACTGGCCCTCTCACCAGATCCTGCGATACAGCAACAACGGTTCCTCTGATCAGGAGTCAACTCACTCTGGGTTGCCAATGGCGACTCCGCTGGGTAGTGCCCTGATCTGTATTATGGCAATGACTCCATTCTTTTCTTCACCAGGGATGGCACTAGGCTGTGTGGCTTTCACTCTGGTGGCGCAGGGCAACAGGGTTCTTTCTCTGATGGGGTTCCCTCAGCACTGTCCTCTCCCTCTGGAGACCTGGGTGCACTTCCCTGAAAGCTTCCCTAGGCTTCTATCTCTCTCTCCCCCCCTCCCCCCCCCCCTCTCTCCTTTCTCTTCTCTCTCCCTCTCTCTGGGCATGCAGTGGGCTGCAGATTCCTTCCTTAGGGGTTTGCAATGTGGCCGTCAATCCTCGGGACTACATGTCCCACAATCCTCTTCTCAGCTGCTCAGTCCCCGGCCGCCAATCCTCGGGACTACATGTCCCACAATCCTCTTCTCAGCTGCTCAGTCCACTGTATCTCTCCCCCAGCCAATACGAAGGAGGGGGAGAAACATAGGCAGCTGTGCTGGGCAAGCGCCGTTCCCGAGAGCAGCAGCGTGAGGAAGAGAGGGAGGCGGGAAAGAAGAGCTCACGGCTGCTATCTCTCTCCCTCCACACAGAGCCGCCCCGATCTCACGCTGTTCCGCTCTCCTCACCTGACAGGAGGAGGGAGGGGGAGTGGGCAGCAGCAAACACAAAGAGCGTTGTTCATTGCTGAGAACGGCGGGCGCAGGACAGCAGCACGGTCTCTCCTTCCCTGACCCGCTCCTGTCATTTGCCGGTGGAGAGAGTGAGCAGGATGGAGATCCGCAGCACCCGCTATATGCAGTAGGCAAATTAGGCGGCCGCAAGGCCCCTGTGAGCGCGAGGCCTTAGGCGACCGCCTAATTTGCCTAATTAGAGAGCCGCCTCTGCATCTCCTGTACTATGTCTGCAATCTCTGACCATCTCCTGTAGTATGTCTGCAGTCTCTGACCATCTCACGTAGTATGTCTGGCAGTAAATGATATGCACAACCCTTTAGTGTGTCAGGGGCTGTAGTTGAGGCACTGAAAACCTCATTGGTTGACCATCACTGGGATGCAGTCTGAAACCAAGCTATACATTCACACAATAAATGGAGTGTACGAGAGTCAGAACAAGCATTCTGGTTTAAAGTAGACCTTAGGCAGTGAGGAGACGATGTGCTGTAACCTCTAACAATCAATCAGTGAGCCAGTGGTTTAGACATTAATGGCTGTGTGTTGAGTTATTTTGAGGGGACAGCAAATTTACACTGTTATACAAGCTGTACACTCACTACTTTACATTGTAGCAAAGTGTCAGCTCTTCAGTGTTGTCACATGAAAAGATAGAATAAAATATTTACAAAAATGTGAGGGGTGTACTTACTTTTGTGAGATACTGTATGTCTACTAGGTGTTCTCTGATTGATGGAGGTGGAGATCATGACATTACTGCCTTCCATTTCCACCTCATCCAATCAAATAACACCTTTTAGTCATTAAAATAATAAAAAAGGGATTTGGAGATCTGGAGAAGGCGGAAAGCGATAGAAGGGACTTATTTTGAGTTCAGAATACATACACTATGTCACCAAAAGTATTGGGACGCCTGCCTTTATACACACATGAACTTTAATGGCATCCCAGTCTTAGTCCGTAGGGTTCAATATTGAGTTGGCCGACCCTTTGCAGCTATAACAGCTTCAACTCTTCTGGGAAGGCTGTCCACAAGGTTTAGGAGTGTCTATGGGAATGTTTGCAGGGCTGGTGCAAGGATTTTTGACACCCTAGGCCAAGGGTAGGCAACCTGCGGCCCTCCAGCTGTTGTAGAACTACATTTCCCTTGAGGCATTGCAAGGCTGACGGGTACAATTACTCCCATAGGCATGATGGGACTTGTAGTTTTGCAACAGCTGGAGGGCCGCAGGTTGCCTACCCCTGCCCTAGGCGAAACCTCATTTTGCCGCCCCCTTGACTCCACACTTGACTCCACCCCCTTTCCCCCGCCCAGCCTGATCAGCCCCAATCAAATGCAGCCTCACCAGCGCCCATCAAATACAGCTTCGCCAGCGCCGATCAATACAGCCTCACCCGTGCCCATCAAATACAGCTTCACCTGTGCCCATCAAATACAGCCTCACGGGGGTGGGGGCGAAGGGGGGTATTTTGCAGATCAGTCACTATTTCTATATACATTTACAAATGGCATGCGATAATACAATCTCATTATCTCAGTCAGACAGTGTCAGTTTTTACACGAATCAATGCAAAGCAGTCAGTGACAGATCAACAGTGGCCAGGCGCCCCTAGGTGGTAGTGCGCCCTAGGCGGTCGCCTACTCCGCCTAATGGTAGAGCCGGCCCTGAATGTTTGACCGTTCTTCCAGAAGCCCATACAGAGCTGCATTAGTTTGTGACTTTTATATGTTTCTGGTGGTCAAGGTAAGTTTTTAGCTGATCTCCAGGATTCATTTAACTTTAACCACTTGGCCTCCAGGTGATTTACCACCCCCCCTTCCCCCCTTCTTGACCAGGCTATTTTTTGTGATACGGCAATGCATTATTTTAACTGACAATTGCGCGGTCATGCAACACTAATAAAATGTATGCCCCATTTTCCCCACAAATAGCGTTTTCTTTTGGTGGTATTTCATCCTCTCTGCAGTTTTTATTTTTTGCGTTATAAACAAAAAAAGGCCAACAATTTTGAAAACAATATATATATATATATTTCTTACTTTCTGCTATAAATCATATCTAATAAAAGATTTTAAAAAATCCAATTTCTTCATCAATTTAGGCCAATGTGCATTTTGCTACATATTTTTGGTAATAAAAACTCCAATAAGCGTATATTGATTGGTTTACACAAAAGTTATAGCCAGTCAACCCCAGCGGGGATGTAAGACCCCTAGTTCTGATGTGCTTCTGTATACTGTTTATTATTGATTGCTTGCTGGATACTGTCTACTGTTCTTCAGTACACCGTATATTGTCTGTTTTGTTTTGTTCATTCAAAATAAATAAAAAACGATTGCATTAAAAAAAAAAAAGTTATAGCGTCTACAGACTATGGAATATTTTTATTAAAAATATGCACTGTCACTGTACTAATGACACTGGCTGGGAAGGAGGTAACATCTGGGGTGATCATAGGATTAAATGCGTTCCTAGCCAGTGCTTGCGTACTGTGGGGGAGGGGCTTTTACTGTGGGAAGGCATAGATCCATGTCCCAGGAGCACAGTATCCATGCCTTCCCTCCTGACAGAACATTAATCTGCCTTGTTTACATAGGCAGATCGCTGTTCTGTCTGTGTACCAAACAATCGATGGGTGCTGGTGGACATCGAGTGTGCAGTACCCGCTGCTGGGCTCCCACTGTGTGTGATCACAGCGGGTCGGCTGTGGCGCGTGTGTGTGCCCCAGACTCAGAAGTGTCAGATCACGTACTAGTTGTATGATCTGGCACAGAGTAGCTGCTCTGCCGCAGTATATCTACAGTGGGTGGTCCACAAGTGTTTAAAAAGTTCATTTGGATCAAGCTGATTGGCTGAGGTAGAGAAGCAGGCTGATGAGGTCACAAACTGTGCCTCAGCCAATCAGAGGAAGCTTGCTATTCATTCATATGTGGAATGGCGGCTGTTTATTTACCCAATGCCGTTTACTTTGGCACTGGATAAATAGCTGTTGAGGATCTGCCCATTAATCCCTGTATACTAAGATATCTTTAGATGGTGGGCACACAGAGGCACTGTACCCAACTGATCTGAGGGTCTGTGTACCATGTGATTGCTGTGATTGGTCATCACAGCAATCACATGAGACTGTTTACAGTGTTGATTCTTCCCCTTACAGCAGGGAAAGGAGAGAGATCAGTACCTGTGAATGGAGAAAGAATGAAAGGATCCATAGATCCATTCATTCTCTCTCAATTATACAAGGATATATTTTTTTAACCCTTTCATGCCCCCTTTTCTTCAACGCATCCTATGTGCATTCTGTCATCATGTGACCTGTATATTAACCTTTTCACCTCCTTAATCCTGCACATTAGCCCCTTTATCTCCATCCTGCCACTGTATGTGACCTGCACCTTAACCCCTTCATCTCCTCCTTCCTCTATGGGTAACAATAATGTTTCTAGTGCACCATTTTCAAACTCTGTGTTTAAAGAGGAACTGAAACTGAAGCTGAGCACCACAAACTGAAAACACCATTTAATTCATTTTTGATGTGCAAAGAAAACTCATTCAACCATATCTCCAAGCTTTATATTGTTAACTAGTATTGAACCATCAATGGAGTAGCTGTAAGCAGACAACAACTTCAGTATCAGCCCCAAATTAACATAAAAGAATACCACAGGGGAAGAACTAGGGGGAAATGGAGGGACTTTTTGATACCCAGAAAACTATTATTAGGGGTGGTGCCAATAAAATCAGAAATGTATTATGATAACCCTTAAAATGACTTCTGAACAAACGTCATAGGAGAAAATGGAAAACATGCAGCATGATAGCATAAAAATATCACATTTTATGAAGCAGTAGAAATTAAAGAGTCGTTAAACAAACAGATTGATTATGATCCTGATAGTATGCATCCAGAGCCAATACGCGTTTCGACTATTGAGTCTTCCTCAGGGGGATATAGCATATCAGAAGGATCTCTAAAAAACATATATAGGTGAGCACATATAAAGACAATGCATAGTAAATAGAGCAGATCCCATACTGATAAAGATGATGAATGATCACATATACACATCTCACATTATGCTGGAGGTCCACATATGAGGTGGGGATGTCACAAATCACCCTGTGCATAATTGCCGGTGAACAGATGAAAAAGTGCTTCAGTGCCACTCCACCTCCACCAGTAACAATAGCAGCTCACCTCAATTACCTGGCTCTTATTACAGGAGCCAAATAGCGCTTGTTGTCCCAATCATGGACAGGCAATAGCTTATGTATAGATGTCGTCAGAGAGACCTCCCAGGAAAAGGATCAATCATTGGCATCATATAGAAAATAGGAAATTATATCTAGTGCTCTCCGTAAAGTGAAGTAAAATTCCTGCTTTATTAAAAAATATATACTCACAAGAGCAGCACTGTAACCCAGTGCATGGCTTCAAACATAGTACAATCAATAGGACGTCCTGTCCTGGAGACAGCAATGGTCGCGGGTGACGTCACTTCCTGTTTCCGCCAAAATCAATATACAGGCTTCCTCAGGCAGTGAGCAGTCAGGAGTCTCAGGACAGGACACCACGGTGCAGCTCTTCCTCACACTCTTCTCATCACATTCACATTAATGTCACAAATCAGGACACTGTGTCCCAGACAAAAGGGACACATGGAGATTAACCCAATAAGCTAAATATAAGCCTGATAAATAGGTGAAAAAATATATTTAAAAAAAGATATCAACATTGAAGTAAGTATAAATATAATTTTATATATTCATAAATGCATGGGTGCATATGAACAATCCAAGTAAACATGGGTACCTGAAAGCTGTCACCAATATGACCGGATCTAAGAAGATATGGCTAGAAACCTCCACGTGGGAAAAAATTGCCCCTCTGCAACAACAAAGGGGCACATCTGAGGTCATCCCCCGAAATCTGCATAAAACAGAGAGGGAAAGTAAAAAAAACCTTATGGTTGCTGGCTTAGCACAGGGCCATCTTAATGAATGGGCACCCCTGGGCATTGCCCAAGGGCCCCAGGTGCATGGGGGCCCCATGATAATCTTGCATAATAGAATACTTGCCAACTGTCCCAGATTTTCCGGTACAGTCATCCTTTTTACTAAACTTCCCAGTATTGTGCCCTTGTTTTGATATTAGTCTTTGATTTATGGAATGTTTTCTTATTGTTTAAAATCAGTTTTATTGAAAGTACTAATACATATATGTTTATTTCTAGCAACTATTCATTCTTTAATTATTGAGAGTAGGTGCATAACTTGGGGCAGGCTGGTAAGGGCCCCAGATTATTACTTTGACCAGGGGTCCATGACGCTCTTAAGACGGCCCTGGCTTAGCAGATTAGGTTTACTTTACTTTGTCTAATAATTTTCTGGGTATCAAAAAGTCCCCCTTGTTCTTCCCTTGTGGTATTCTTTATTTTGTTGAGAAATCACTTTGAAAATTTGTACTATTCTCTCGTTTTTATTGTAACAGAAGGTAAAGGAAAAGACCAAAAAATGTTGGTTGTTTTTTCTTTTTTTATAGTAAAAAAAATTTAAAAAATAACACTTATTAAATACCACTAAAAAAAATCGCTATCTTTCTAAAAAAAATTACGGAAAACTTATTTGCTAATAGCTTTGCATGACTATGGAATTGTCAGTCAAACTACCTTAGTGCTGAAAACTAAAAAATGGCCTGTACTCAATTAGGTAAATCTCTTTTTAGTAAATTATAACACTACACGGGTCATAGTGTCTGAGTGCCCTTGGGTCAACCTATTGTGATATATATCTGTAGCATTTTTCACTTTGTTTTATACAACTTGTACATGTATTTAAGGGTATCCTATTCCCCTTATACATATCGTTTATCTTGTCAACATTAATACAATTATATATATTTTTACTCATATTACTTATTTACATATTATTATCTGTCTATATAGTCCAGGGGGGTCACTGAAATTTGGCACAGGTGCTGATTCTTCTTTTTCTCTTCAATATATCCAGGATAATGGCAGATATCTAGAATCTATTTCCCCAACACTCCCTTATACCTAAAGCTTTTTGGAATGCTACTCACTTTGTGTTGTGATTTCTCTCTTTTTAGGCTACACTCTCTTATGCACTCATTGTATATCTCAATCAAAGTCGTGTGTTGGTTCCAATGTAAGTTGTCCTTCTGACTCTCTGTGTGGAGCTGCATACTCAGAAACTGGATATGGTACGTTTTTTTTTTTAAACAAAAACGGATGCTAACCTTTGAATGTGTATTTGATGGTAGAGTTGAGGAGGAAGGGCATGATAATGAGGAAGGGTCATGGTGATGAGGAGGGTAGTAAATTATGTTAGGACAGGATTATTGAGATGAGTAGGGGGGTGATGAAGACATGGAGATGAGGAGAGGGGGATATAATGATGAGAAAAGGTTATGGAGATGAGGAAGATGATGATGATGAGGGGTTATTGAGGTGGGAAGGGAGGTGATGAAGTATTATGGTGATGAGGAGAGGTGGAGATAATGATGAAGAGGGGTTATGGAGATGAGGGGGGAAGATGAAGGGTTTTTGAGATGAGGATAGGGGGAGATAATGATGAAGAAAGTGTCACGACACCTGAGGTCAGGTGACAAGTGTGCCCGCTGGGGTGCAAATTGCACCGAGGGTTGCGAAGCTCACCGCTAAGTTTGTGAACCTAGAGCTGACTGCTGCTAATGAGTTCCAGCTGGTACAGGAAGAGGGGCCCCTGGAGCATGGACACTGAAACACAGCGAGCTAGTGCATTGGTTTCCCCAGGGTGCGGAGTCTAAGAGCCAGTAGGTATTCGCCAGAGCCTCTGGTGGTGAGGATGGATTTGGCTGCACTGGATCCAGGTCGCATCCCCCGGGGTCCCCTAGCTCATGCTCGGCTGGCTACAGGTGGAAGAGAGGAAGCAGCAGTGCAGGAACAGCAAAGGATAGTAAGCGGCCTAGCAAGAGGGTCAGGGCCACCAGCAGACAGGAGAAACAGAGAAAAAGCTGAAGATTGGGGTATCAGGCGGGCAGGGATAAACAGAGAACAAAGCCGAAGATCGGGGTATCAGGCAGGCAGGGATAGTCGGACAAGCCAAAGATCGGTAACCGGAAATAGACACAGAGCATACGACATGAACAACCACACACAAAGCCAAACACACACAACATTGATCGCCAAAGCAGGCTTGCACTGCCAGGTATAAATAATGTTCCTAATTAGGGCCTGGGGTGGAGCCCAGATGAGGAGGGCTTACTAAAGCACACAGGTGAGGGAGGCCCTGCCTCTAACTGGACACATGCAGCAATGAAGGCAACAGACAAGACATGTATGTTTAATGTGGTTTCATGACAGAAGGGTTATGGAGATGAGGAGGGAAGATGAAGGGTTATGGAGATGTGGTGGGGGGCAGATAATGATGAGGAGGGTTTATGGAGATGAAGAGGGTGGAAGATGATGATGAGGCAGGGTTATGGAGATGAGCGGCGAAAATGATGGGTTATGGAGATGAGGGGGGAAGATGATGAAGAGGAGGGGTTATGGAGATAAGGAAGGCAGAAGATGATAATGAGGAGGGTTTATGGAGATTAGGAGGAAGGAGATGATGATGACAAGGGGTTATAGAGATGAGGAGGAGGGAGATGATGATGAACAGGGGTTATGAAGAAGAGGAGGGGAGGGGGAAATGATGGTAGGTCTCTGCTCTTTGTAATCCAACAGAAGTGGAGTAGGCAGGGCTGACACCACATATTTAGGAATTAGGGGTCATTTATTCCATCACAGTTTTCTGTGTTACTTGCACAATGTTTCTGTAATAATGTCGCCAAACAATACAACAGAAATGCAATGCACAAACAACAGTCACCTACCTATAGTAGCCAATCAATAATCACCCCTTAAATTGACACTGCCATTAGATTACAGCATATATATAGCCAACACTTTTTTTAATTTTTGAATACAGTAAGGAAGTGTAGCCTTCTTTTGGGGGTGGGGGTGGGGGAACGTTATGGGAAATGGCACCAACCAGCATATAATAATGACCATAAATATATAGATGCACACCAGTATAGAAATAATACAAGCTTTAAATAAGACAATAATAATGGTTGAACATACATCCAATGTACAAACAGGTATTATCAGGGCCCAACGATAGTCCTGGTGAAATTCTGCACATATACCCAGGTATATACCCAGGTGTACAGTATGTCATTATTAATTATTCATAGAGATACCTCCTGATGAATGCTACAGCAAAGTCCAGTTGCAGGGGCCCCTGGGGATGATCACAATGTGGCATTCGTCTTTTTGTCAGAGACCTGAAGACAAGATTTGTAGTGATGAGGAACCATTGTACAACCAGCCTGGAATGCAACTTCTCCAATAAGAGAAACCATGGTGTAACACTGGAACTCAGCGTTAGCCTATCCACTCTGTTCTTAGTCCCTAATAGGGTCTAATATGTAATTTAACTGGACCTCTAACTACCATAAGTGGCTGTCTGGATGCCTAACCTGGCTCTAGCCTATGCTGGTGATCGAGTCCTAAGCTCAAACTGGCTACAGAATACCAGAACAGAAGGTACAGCGTTACCTAAAATAACCGGAGCTGCATATAACTAAAATAACAGGAGTGGCATATAACTTCTGGTGACCAATACATACATACATAAGCAACAGACCTATATGTCTGGCACTGTGCATGTGAGATAATAATAATAGGACAGAGACTGGTCCATCACCAGGATTCAGATTAGGGTGTTATGGACAGCTACAGTTAAATAACCACAACACAGGAACAATTACCTAATAGTCTCTGCTTCTGGCCTGGATAAAATACAACAGCAGCTCCTGTATGAGGGCATGTGGTCTCCAAAAACCTGTCTATTAACTTTCTTCCTCTGGGGTATTTTAACCCAGCCTCCCAGAGACAGAAAGTGCAAACATGATTAACCGTTCCCTACTCTATGCAAATCGAAGAAAAAAGTTTTGACTACATATTCATTTTGGGCACATCAAAAAATACATCACGGTAAAAAATCTGTAATGTACCTACCCATTGCATCCACATATTTATTCTCTTCTCTAAGGGCAGGTTCACACCAGTATCTCCCAGGAACATGACCCACATTCCTGTGCAATTCCTGTGTGCTCCCCTGCAGTGCAATTTTGCTGCCCATTCATTTGAAATCTGCATTTTGGGGTGCCATTAACAATGTATTGGCACCCACAGCAGTTTGCAAAGGCAGTGCATTTTTAAGACAGTGTGGGAACGCGTTTCGGTGTGAGCCATCCCTAAATGCGCTAAGTACTGGTTTGCTTTTAAAAAAATATGTTTATATTCATGGCAGGAAATTATATTCTTTGTTTACTTCTAGGCTGCGATACTAAAAACGTCTATGCGATGTCATGCTTGCCTCAGGACGAATGTGGTTTGAGTGGAAGTGCCACCTTTCCATCCGGGGTGACAATGAGGATGGGTACTTCATGTTGCTCCACCACTCTTTGCATTCCAAAGTTTCCTTCCCGTAAGTGGCCTTTCTTGGCTTCCTCCCAGGCAGTACTTTCCTGAAAAGTTAAATGTCAAACTATAGACATCAATCCATTGCTGCTGCCTCCCTCTAGCCCTTTAAGTTGGTTTTAATTTGATATTTAAGGCACTTTTCTTTTAAATAACAAACATGTTATACTTACCTGCTCTGTGTAAGGGTTTTGCACAGAGCATTCCTGATCCTCCTTTTCTCGGGTCCCCCGCCAGTACTTCTGGTCCTCCCTCCTGTCAGGAAAGAAGAAATATGTCCAGGCACATAGTTATGGGCAGACGGAGAACTCCTATTAGCCATACCCATAGTAGGAAAATCCCTGTGAGCCTAACCCATGAGCATACGCGCACAAGTGTGCGCGCCGGCGTGTACGCCCGCCACTAGAGTGGCGCCAAGTGGGCTATTTAAATACCTCTGCTGCACTAGGGCTTTGCCTTATGGTCTACAGCTTTCTGCTAATGCTACCTGTACATGTACTTGTTCTCCTCTTGCCATTCTGATCCGCCTGACCATGCTTGTACTCTACCTGAACCTACCCCTGGCTTGCTTTTCGACCACGTCTCTGCTTGATCCCTGTGTCTGTCTGTCTGTTTACCGTTGCCAGCTCGGGCTTGAACCTGACTACTCTGGCTACTGACTACTCTGCTGCGTACTGCTCTCTTCCTGACATGCTTGCATGTGACTAACCCAGCTTACCTGACTGCTCTGTTTCCAGCCATCCTTATACCTGCTGTTTGCCACCTGCCAAGTACCTGCTGCCTGTGACCTGCCAAACTGTTAGTACCTGCTGAATATCTACCAGCCTGCTGCCCTGCATCATGATCCAGCCTACATCCAAGTATGCACAGACCTCTCATCTGCAGCCATCACCACTGGCACTCATGCCACCACAGACTTCCGTGCTTCCTGTTTACTTTACCACGGGTACCAGGCTGAAGGTGTAAAGGTTTGCCTTCCACCTCCTACCGCATGCCCCCAGAGAAAGCAGCTTTCTATGGGGACACCTAAGCAGGCTTGCTCCTAAACTGCTGCTCTGCATGTCCATTCACACACAGAGCCATGGCTTGTCCCTGCCCCCCTCCCTCCTGATTGGTTCAGTGGCTGTGATTGACAGCAGCAGAAGCCAATGGCTCCTACTGCTGTCTCAGCCAATAAGGAGGCTCTTGTTCACATGGCAATGGAGCTCAGGTAAGTATTGGGGGGGGGGGTAAAAAAACCTTGAGCCTTTAGAACCACTTTAACTCTGAGAGGTGGAGTTCTGGATCATGTGATCAATGTAATTGCCTGTCATAGCAGTCACATGATTGGGAATCTGTCCCACAGACCAGTCAGTGTGCTAGGATAGCGCTCTCAGCACAGTGGAGCCCATGAATGCATATGTATGGCAGGCCAGGTACTTCTGGGAAACCTTCTACTACTACTCATGCAGTGGGGCTCCCCCTTCAATGCAAGGGTTTAAATGCTCTTTTTTGTCTGCTACACAATTTTACTTACTCTATCCCTCTCTCCCACAGTCTTCCTCCTCTCTATGCGGCCGGTCCCTTTTTTCTTCAATGCTCTGTTAGTTAAGCTCTGGTGTCATCATATACAATGCAGGACCAGCAGTCCTGTATTGTGAGTGAGGATCAGGGTTCTTTTTTCTGTGGGAACGTGGGAGAACCTAGTTCTGGT
>BLSH010461312.1:1574002-1586256 GCA_018402905.1 Glandirana rugosa
GTTAGGAAAAGACTGTGCTAAGGGTTAATGCATTTGGTTGTGCTCTATTTCCTGGAACAGCAGCTCTATTTAAACTTCCTGCTTCCTGTAGCAAATGCTGTCCGTTCTATAGCGTTCCAGTGTGTTCCCCTGACCTGTTTGCTAAAGACTTTCTGTATCTGTGACCCGGCTTGCCTGACCTTGATTGAACTCTGCCTGTACCGACCCTCTGCCTGTTTACGACCACGCTTCTGCCTGAACCCCCTTGTACCGCACCAGCCAACCTGTTAACGACCCTGCCTGCACCTGACGACCCGTTTGCCTGCTCCCTTGTACCGCACCAGCCAACCTGTTAACGACCCTGCCTGCACCTGACGACCCGTTTGCCTGTTCCCTTGCACCGCACCTGCCAGCCTGTTAACGACCCGGCCAGCATCACCACTCTTCTGTCTGCACGAGCTCCTGGAGGATCCTCACAACACCACCGGCATCCGCACCAGCCCTCGTGCCCCCCTGTGCTCCGGAATCTCCTGTCTGCTCTACCAGGGGTTCCCGAACCAGGGTCGTAAGAGAGGTTGCCCTCTGCACAATCAGACTCCATCACCAGGTACGTGACAGGGGGACTCTGCAGACTCTGATGTAAAGGAGAACTCTGGAGACTCTAACATAGGGGATGCTCTGGGAACCCTGATTTCAGGAGGAACATTGAAAACTCTGATGTACGGAGAGAACTCTGATGTAAGGGGGAACACTGTGGCCTCTGGGGTAAAGGGAGACTCTGATGTAAGGGTTGCTCTGAGAACCCTGATTTATCTTAGTGTACACACAATCCAGATGTATCTGAAGCTTCTGGACTTCAAATTTCCGCCTCCCACTTTCCTTTTCTGAGGCACAGCACCGGGGATTGGAGTGCGGGCAGGCAGAGAGGAGTAGGGGTGAGAGGAAGAGGTGCAGATTGAGCCCTCTCTCCTCTCCCATCTGTGTGTGTGTTTGGGGGGGGGGGGGGGGGATCGTTAGTGCTGGCTTTGGGCAATGTGAAAGAGAGTGTGACAGACTCTCTCAGCTTACACAACTGCAGCCAGCAACCCTGCTGGGAAGCTAAAGTCCAGTCTGAATAATGTGTCCGGGTTTCAGGCATTCTGAAACCTGGACGCATGATTCCAAACCCGAACTGTCCGGGTGAATCCTGGACAGGTGGCAACCCTAGGTGTGCTAGCTGGGAAGGAGCCGGTGCAGTGACAGTGCTTAACCTCCATTATCAAGCCCGAGCAAAGGAGATGGAGGAGGGGGGGGAGCACGGGAAGGATCAGAGATTCACTGTCCGTGGAGTGTCCAACTGTCCATCATCAAGTATAGGGAGGGGGGCCGCAGGAAGGATCACAGATGGCAGGGCTACAACAGAGACAGGCTGGATCAGGGTGAGAGGCTGAGCTGTGTGTATACTCATGGCTCTTCTACTTATTATAACCAGAGGAGTGCAATAGGAAGAGCGAAGTCAATATGCTGAGAGATAGCAGAGCTGCTCCGGATGTCATCAACAAAGGCAGAGGCAGGCCCCCTACCGGCCCTGGGCCCTCGGGCAGCGCCCAATATGCCCAAATGGTCAGTCTGCCCCTGCTAGGCGGATATTATTTGGATTTTCATTCAATGTTTGGAAAAAATTCTTCAAACTTTCTTCTTTCCTGGCCCATATCACGATTAATCATCAACGAACCTTTAATATAATATTAGTTCCTTTGGAGTATACTTAACCACTTCAGCCCCGGAAGGATTTCACACTTTAGGACCAGAGCCCTTTTTGCGATTCAGCACTGCGTCGCTTTAACTGACAATTGCGCGGTCGTGCCACGTTGTACCCAAACGAAATTTGCGTCCTTTTTTTCCCACAAATAGAGCTTTCTTTTGGTGGTATTTGATCACTGCTGCGTCATTTCTGATCGCCGCTATAAACAAAAGAAGAGTGACAATTTTGCAAAAAAAAAACTGATTTCTTACTTTTTGCTAAAATACAAATCCAAAAAAAAAAAAATATAAAAAACATTTTTTTTCAACGGTTTTGGCCGATTTATATTCTTCCTCATATTTGTGATAAAAAAAAAATCGCAATCTGCGTTTATTGATTGGTTTGTGCAAAAGTGGCCATGTTTATGGACGATGAGAATTAATTTCTGGGGTTTTTATTTTTTTTTATATTTTACTTGTAATGGCGGCGATCTGTGATTTTTAGCGGTACTGCGATATTGGGGCGGACATGTCGGACCATTTTGACACTTTTTTGGAACCATTGGCAGTTATACAGCGATCAGTGCTATAAAAATGCACTGATTACTGTGTAAATGCAATTGGCAGTGAAGGGGTTAACCCGCAGGGGGCACTCTAAGGGTTAACTGTGTTCCCTGGGCGTGTTCTAACTGTGTGTGGGCTGTCCTAGCAGGGGAAGGGGAGCGTCATTAAGGTTTCAAGGCTGATGTTTGGTAACTCAAACCTTCAGCTCTCTCCTAAGACTTTCTATGGGATTAAGGTCTGGAGACTGGCTAGGCCACTCTAAGACCTTAATGTGTTTCTTCTTGAGCCATTCCTCTGTTGCCTTGGCCATGTGTTTTGGGTCATTGTCCATGACCCATTTTCAATGGCCTGGCTGAGGGAAGGAGGTTCTCACCCAAGATTTGACGGTACAGGGCCCCATCCATCGTCCCTTTGATGCGGTGAAGTTGTCCTGTCCCCTTAAAAGAAAAACACCCCCAAAGCATAATGTTTCCACCTCCGTGTTTGACGGAGGGGACAATGTTCTTGGGGTTATAGGCAGCATTCCTCCTCCTCCAAACACGGTGAGTTGAGTTGATGCCAAAGAGCTTGATTTTGGCCTCACCTGACCACAATACTTTCACCCAGTTCTCCTCTGAATCATTCAGATGTTCATTAGCAAACTTCAGACGGGCTGTTCATGTGCTTTCTTGAGCAGGGGGACCTTACGAACGCTGCAGGATTTCAGTCCTTCACAGTGTAGTGTTACCAATTGTTTTCTTGGTGGCTGTGGTCCCAGCTGCCTAGAGATCATTGACAAGATTCTCCCGTGTAGTTCTGGGCTGATTCCTCACCGTTCTCATGATCATTGAAACTCCACGAGGTGAGATCTTGCATGGAGCCCCAGACCGAAGGAGATTGGCAGTTATTTTGTGTTTCTTCCCTTTGCGAATAATCGCACCAACTGTTGTCGCCCTCTCACCAAGCTGCTTGGCGATGGTCTTGTAACCCATTCCAGCCTTGTGTAGGTCTACAATCTTGTCCCTGACATCCTTGGACAGCTCTTTGGTCTTGGCCATGGTGCAGAGAATCAGATTGATTGCTTGCTTCTGTGGAGAGGTGTCTTTTATAAAGGTAACAAGCTGAGATTAGGAGCACTCCCTTTAAGAGCCGGCTAACACTAGAGCGGCGTGACTTGCAGGGCAAAGCAAGTCGCCCCGCTCGAGGCGACCTCAGCGCGGCTTGCAAGGAGACTTCTTTACATAGAAGTCAATGCAAGTCGCGCTGAGGTCGCCCCGAAAGTAGTGCCGGAACCTTTTTCTAAGTCGGAGCGACCTGAGCCGCTCCTATTAGAATGGTTCCATTGCACTGTATGGGGACGACTTGTCAGGCGACTTGAGTCGCCTGACAAGTCGTCTCAGTGTGAACCGGCTCTTAGAGTGTGCTCCTAATCTCAGCTTGTTACTTGTATAGAAGAAACCTGGGAGGCAGAAATCTTGCTGATTGATAGGGGATATAATACTTATCTCAGTCATTAAAATGCAAATCAATTTATAACTTTTGGAAACGTGTTTTTCTGGATATTTTTGTTGTTATTCTGTCTCTCACTGTTAAAATAAACTGACCATTTCTTTGTCAGTGGGCAAACATACAAAATCAGCAGGGGATCAAATACTTTTTCCCTCACTGTAGGAGTACCTGTAAACCTGTTTTTGTATTTGACAAAAGAACCAATTTATTATTACCTGAAAATAATGTGAAGTATGATCTAAAGTACAAAGGGTCATGCTTTTTGGCTGCAAATTTATAAATACGGCCCATTTACAATCTTAGGAATTAGAAATGAGATGAAACCTTCTTAAAGTTAAATTTACCCTTCAGAATTGGCATTTATAGAAAATCAAATTAAAGAAATAGAAGGAAATGAAACATAGTCTGTTTTTTTTGTGGTACAGAATTTTTATGCATGATCAGATCCAAAATGTCTATGCAAATAACTTTTACAAAATAAAACAGCCGTCTGGCACCCTCAGTCACTTCTGCCCTGCACCAACCTAGAAAAACAGAAGGCTCTCATAATGGCATCACTTCTCCAAATTCTCGGGGTGGTCTCAGCTTTGGTGGCATCTGGTAAGAGCCTCTTATCTTAATTAATAATTCACACATGTCCTAAAAAGAATGCACTGTTTTTATTTTAAACAATATGTAAAGTTCTAACAATAAATATCAGGAATTGATACTAACATAAAATAAAGATATCTACAGTGATTTAGACATTTTTAGAAGGTCAGGGTTTACACCGAGAAGCAGGGCTGGCCCAAGACATTGTTCTGCCTGGGTCCAATAATGAAATGCCTCCGCCCCCCCAAAAAAAAAAAAAAATCACGCCCACCAGAAGGCCCCCACATCCATTATTTTATATCATGATCATTAAAACTAAAATTAAATTGATCAGGAAGTCAGATCTACATGCAGGGCAGTATAGGGGTAGGCTAGGGCAGTATATAGACAGGCTAGGGCAGTATAGGGACAGGCTATGGTAGTATATAGACAGGCTAGGGCAGTATAGGGGCGGGCTACGGCAGTATAGGGATGGGCTAGGGTAGTATATGAACAGGCTAGGGTGGTAAATGGGCAGGCTAGGGCAGTATAGGGGCAGGCTAGGGTAGTATACAGGCAGGCTAGGGTAGTATATAGACAGGCTATGGCAGTATAGGGGCAGACTACGGTAGTATAAGTGCAGGCTGAGGTTGTATATAGACAAGATAGAGTAGTATATACCCAGACTAGGGCAGTATAGGGGCTGACTAAGGTAGTATATAGACAGGCTATGGCAGTATAGGGGCAGGCTAAGGTAGTATAGGGTCAGGCAGAGCTACAGGGAAAAAAAATGTTGTCGTCAATTTGCTGGGTAAATAGAAGAGAAGGAGAGCGGCTGTGGTTCAATTTTCTGCCCCTCTCAAAGTGCTGCCTGGGTCCAATGGACTGAGAAGTACCCGGACATTGGTCCGTCAAAGCACTCCAAAATTCAGGCCCTGGAAACTTAGTATGCAAAATAATATGTTTGTAGGGGTTGAGTGTGTACAGGTGTGAGGAGGGGGGTTGAGTGTGTACAGGGGTGAGGAGGGGTGTTGAGTGTGTACAGGGGTGAGGAGAGGGGCTGAGTGTGTCCAGGGGTGAGGAGAGGGGCTGAGTGTGTCCAGGGGTGAGGAGGGGTGTTGAGTGTGTACAGGGGCGAGGAGGGGTGTTGAGTGTGTACAGGGGTGAGGAGAGGGGCTGAGTGTGTAGAGGTGTGAGGAGGGGGGCTGAGTGTGTACAGGGGTGTGGAGGGCCGATTCCAAGTCAGAGTATACTTCCCCAGCTGCATGTAAAGTGTACTTTCTGCATCACTTATACCAGCGCAGCTCCAGGAAGGTTTGAGACACGTCTGGCTAGTATCAGTTTCAGTTTTTGTGTCTGGAACCAGAAAGTCAGCAAAGTTCACTCTTTGATAAACGCCCTCCGCAAAGGTTGACGCATGGTGGGGTAGCAGGTGGGGCAGCTTCCTCGCACACAGCGTTTTCATGTGGGGATGGAGGTACCACATGACAAGCTGTGTTTTCCTCACTTCATGCGTTCTCTGCTATTTGAATTGCCTCTGGCTGGTCACTATTTACAGTCAGTGCAAGGACATTGACACAGGCAAAGAACACACAGCAGGGAGGACAAACAACATCACTGTGTACTTCCAGGTGCACATGAAACCTGAATGGTGGGTCTGGAGCTGAGCAGTGATGTTGAGACAACGGTGCTGATAGCCGGGAGTGGGAACCCAGCTGCAAAAGACAATCAGATGCACACATCACATGGTGGGGGGCCTCAGTTTAGCATCTTTGACCTGGGCGCTGAATGACCTTGTCCCACCACTGGGCACAAACTCCAACAGACATACTCCAAAATCTTGTGGGAAGTTATCCCAAAAAAGTGGATGGTCTTAAAGGAATAAAGGTAGGACCACTCGATATTAATGCTCATGATTTTGGAATAGGATGTTTAACAAGTTGCTATAGGTGGGATAGTCAGGTGTCAACAACCTTTGGGCATTACGGGGTATTAACTAGTAAGCTTATGTTATATATGAAGCCTGAAACTGTCACGGCACCTGAGGTCAGGTGGCGTATGCGCACCGCAGGAGTGTGAATCGCACCGCAGAAGTGCGAAGTGCACGCTAAGGTTGCGAAGTACACACAAGGTTGTGGACCTATGGCTTACTGCTGCTAAGTAGTACCGGCTGATACGGGAAGAGGGCTCCCTAGAGCACGGACGCTGAAACTCAGGGAGCTAGTGCATCGGTTTCCCCAGGGCACAGAGTCTAAGAGTTAGTGGGTGTTCACCAGAGCCTCTAGTGGTGAGGATGGATTTGGCTGCAACTGGATCCAGGTCACGGCCTCCAGGGTCTCCTAGCTCATGCTCGGCTCGCCCTAGGTGAGAGAGGGGAAGCAGCAGCACAGGAACAAAGAGCATATATAGAAGAATAGCGAAGGGTCAGGACAACCAGAAGACAGGAGAAACCGAAGACAGGCCGAAGGTCGAGGTATCAGGCAGGAAGGAATAGTCGAACAAGCCAAGGATCAATACACGGATAAGACTACAGCGAAACCAAGTGAGACAATCACACAAGCCAAACACGGACAAACGTTGATCAGCAATGAGGCCTTACACTGCCAGGTATATATCCTGTTACCAATTAAGGCCTGGGGTGGAGGCCAGCTGAGGAGGGCCTACAAAAGCTCACAGGTGAGGGAGGCCCAGCCTTTAACTGGACACATGCAGCAAAGGTAGGCAACAGATAAGACATGAACGTTTGCTTAGGTTACATGACAGAAACTTAATAAGAGTGTACCAAAGGCACTTAAAATACAAACAACTTATTTATTAGAAAAATCCACGCTAAATATTAAAAATATGCTAGTTAATTAGCGGTCAGTAGAGTTGGGCCCAACGCCACCCAGTTCGGTGCGTGCCAGAACTCTCGAACATAGCAAACATTCAGACCCGTGAACCCTATTAAAGTCGATGGGACTCCAATTTGAAAAATCATAAGTGCCCATTTTGAAGGCTTATATGCAAGTGAAACAATAAAAATGAAAAAAAAAAAACCTTTTAAATATAGTGCCTGGGGGTCTTAGTCTGCCTGTAAAGTAGTGCACCTGTACTGTGTATAGAACCGGCTGCAGCAAAACTGACATATATAAAGAAAAAAATGACATTTAAATTGCTAGCAATACAATACCATTGCTGGAATAACAATATCATTGACGGCAATACAAAAATGGTATTGATTTTAAGGGGAACCCCATGGCAAGATTAAAAAAAAATTACCTGGGCCCTCCCCCCCCCAAAATACATACCAGACCCTAATCCAAGCATGCAGCCAACAGGTCAGGAAATAAAGGGACATATGAGCGCCCCCTCCTAAGCCATACCAGGCCACATGCCCTCAACATAAAAAAACACAATGTCCCCCGAGGTAGCTCCATCATAAATCACAATGCCCACCGCAACCTCCGGACCCAAAAAAAGAAAAAAAAATGCTTCACCTGAGACGAAGGTTAACTGCTGACTATCTGTTCCGCCATTTGACAGTTCTTATATAGGTAAGGGGCGGGGCCACCTGGCAATGTCACCTGGTGGCGCCGCTCCCATGTAATGCCACTGACCAGTGCATGCTGGGTCGGTGAGATCACCAGGGGGTGATGCCACCAGGTGACATCGCTAGGTGGCCCCACCCCTTACCTAAATAGGAGCTGTCAAACAGTGGAGCAGGTAGTCAGCAGTTAGCCTTCATTTTTTCCTTTTGCGGGTCCAGCGGTGCGGCGGGCGTCATGATTGACGATGGATCTACATCAGGGGGACATTGTTTTTTATTTTTAATAAAGGAATTGTCAAAAACTGTGTGTGTGTTTTGTTTTCTTTTTGAGACTTTTTTTGGTGAATGAGTAGGGGTACAATGTAACCCAACTCATTCACATGGGGAGGGGCTGGGATCTGGAGGCTGTTAAAGGGAGGCTTTCAGATTTTGATAAGCCCTCTGCCTGCAGACCCCAACAAACACGGCCCAGGGTTGTAGGGAAGAGGCCCTTGTACCCATCAAAATGTGGACCAGATGCTTTGGGGGGGCACCCCCTTCCCTTTCCCGGCCTGCCAGGCTGCATGCTCAGATAAGGGTCTGGTATGGATTGGGGGGGCACACCATTTTTTTTTTTTACATTTTTCTATTCCCGGCAATGGTCTTTGTTTTTCATTCATCTGTCAGTGGGGATGCCCATTGACAGCTGATGACTTATTCGTTGTTAACCACTTCAGCCCCGGAAGAATTTTGCACTTTAGGACCAGAGCACTTTTTGCGATTCGGCACTGCGTCGCTGAAACTGACAATTGCGCGGTCGTGCAACGTTGTACCCAAACAAAATTTGCGTCCTTTTTTTCCCACAAATAGAGCTTTCTTTTGGTGGTATTTGATCCCCTCTGCGTCATTTCTTATCGCCGCTATAAACAAAAGAAGAGCGACCATTTTGCAAAAAAACCCAAATTTCTTACTTTTTGCTAAAATTCAAATCCAAAAAAAAAATATAAAAAAACATTTTTTTTCACCGTTTTTGGCCGATTTATATAATTCCTCATATTTGCCATAAAAAAAATCGCAATCAGCGTTTATTGATTGGTTTGCGCAAAAGTGGCCGCGTTTACGGATGATGAGAATTCATTTCTGGGGTTTTTTTTTTTTGGTTTTTTTTTTACTAGTAATGGCGGCGATCTGCGATTTTTAGCAGTAATGCGATATTGGGGGGGGACATGTCGGAACATTTTGACACTTTTTTGGGACCAATGACATTTATTCAGCGATCAGAAATTTAAATGTCCACTGATTACTGTATAAATGTCATTGGCAGTGAAGGGGTTAATCTGCAGGGTGTAGTGAAGGGGTTAAGTGTGTTCCCTGGGTGTGTTCTAACTGTGGGGGGGGGTTGGGCTAACATGGGCATGAGAGATCTAACTGATCCCAGTGACAGGGATCCGTAGATCTCTCATGCCCCACTGACAGGGCGGGGAACCGCCGTGTTTACATCGGCGGTTCCCCGTTCTTTTCCCTGTAGCCGCTCATCGCGGCTCGCCGGCGGACATCGGGTCCGCCTGAGCCGCGGGCACAGTCCCCAGGAGTGCGGCGGGAGCGCGCGCGCGCGCCCCCTGGTGGCCCAATGCGAATCGCCGCTTATTTACGGCGATTCGCGCAGGGCTCCCCGACTGCCGCCGTGAAAACACGGCGCGCGGTCGGGAACCGGTTAAGGACGCCATGGCTGGCTTCCTGGCTTGCTCCTTAACGATCAGCTATTCAATGTGCCCTGATTGGGAAAAGCTTTGCCCAGTTAGGACTCTGCAGCGCATCGTGGGGCATTCAGCAGGTGAACATTCTGCCGAGCGCCACACAAATTCGGGTGTTCGCCCAACTCTAGCGTTTTCTAAGATGTATGGAAGAGCTGTGGGTTAAATCCGCACTGGAAGATGAGAGTTGGAAATGGATGATAAAAGAGGCTCTCAATACAGTAAAATATTACTGCTGTGGTTGAACCCTTGTTGTATTCTCTCTCTCTTTAGGATACTCGCTCTTTTGTACACGGTGTGTTTCTCCATCAGACTCGTGTACCGGCCCCAGTGTGAACTGTTCTCGTGGCTCAGTGTGTGGAGCTGTATACACAGAAAGCTGGTCTCTGGGTAAGTTATTCAATAAAAAATGCTACAGTATGTGTAATTTATGTCGGAGAGTCACAAGCGTCAGTTCAAATCGGTGGGACTGGATCCTTTGTTGATCCAGAGATATCTGTTTTTATGTTTTATGGACACAATGGGGTTGATTTACTAAAGCTGGAGAGTGCAAAATCTGGTGCAGCTGTGCATGGTAGCCAATCAGCTTCTAACCTCAGCTTGTCCAATCAAGCTTTGGCCATGAGGCACCATTCACACAGGGGCGACTGTCGCTCCGACTTGGGTAGCCTCAAGTTGCCCCAGGTCGCTTGACATCTGAAATCCCATTGAAATGAATGGGAGCCGTCTTAATGTACACTACTGAAGTCAGAACGACTTCAGGAAAGGTTCCTGTACTACTTCTAGGCGACTTCTATCCGACTTGTGCCCATAGAATTGAATAGAAGTCGGATCCCCCACCTAAATAAAAGCGACTTTGTAGTGAAAAGAATAGAATTTATTTTTAGGCAACCCCCTCCCTCCCTTTTCTGATTGGTCAAGGCAAAGTCGCCTGGAAAAAGTCGTGTTGTAAAGTCGCCTCAAGTCCCTGGAAGTCGCGCTGGAAGTCGCGCTGAAAGTCGCGCTGAAATTGCCTAGCAAAGTCGCGTCGAAGTCGGGTCGCCCCTGTGTGAATGCAGCCTAAAACCTTGAAGCTGATTGGTTTCTGTGTGGAGCTGCGCCAAATTTTGCACTTTCAAGCTTTAGTAAATCAACCCCAATGTGTGAATAGCTCACTCAAGTTCATCACTCATGTCATCCAAACAGCAAAATATCGCAATGCAGAAAATATAAGAGCCCAATATAATCAGTCAATATTCATTACTTAAAGCGGTTGTCTACTCAAAAAAAAAAAAGATTTAAAAATAAAAACCTGCAAGATAATAGCATAATGAGCTAGTATGCACAGCATACTAGCTCATTATGAAATACTCACCTTAAAACGAAGATCCGACCGAGCCGCTCGGTCCCCTCCATGGGAGCGGACATCTTCACCCGGATCTTGCTTCCGGGTTCGCGGCTCCGGCGCTGTGACTGGCCGGAGCCGCGAGACGTCACTCCCGCGCATGCGCACGGGGCTCTTTTTCCCCGGCAGGGTCCGGAACTAATGCCGGCTTTTGCTGGGACACATATACGGCGCATGCGCCGGAACATACACGGCGCATGCGCTGTAACGATGTATTACATTAGAAAGGTAATATCTTCTAAACCATGCAGGTTTAGAAGATATTCATTTTACCTACAGGTAAGCCTTATTCTAGGCTTACCTGTTGGTAAAAGTACAAAAAAAGGGTAGACAACCACTTTAACCACTTCAGCTCCGGAAGGATTTCCCACTTTAGGACCAGAGCCCTTTTTGCGATTCGCTTTAACTGACAATTGCGCGGTCGTGCGATGTTGTACCCAAACGAAATTTGTGTCCTTTTTTCCCCACAAATAGAGCTTTCTTTTGGTGGTATTTGATCTCCTCTGCGTCATTTCTGACCGCCGCTATAAATAAAAAAAAAGAGCGTCAATTTTGCAAAAAAAAAAAACAATATTTCTTACTTTTTGCTAAAATACAAATCCAAAAAAAATATATAAAAAAGTAATTTATTCATCAGTTTTGGCCGATTCATGTTTTTGGTAAAAAAAATCTCATTCAGTGTTTATTGATTGGTTTGCGCAAAAGTTGCCGCGTTTACAAACCCTGAGAATCAATTTCTGGCGTTTTTACATTTTTTTTTTAGTAATTGCGGCAATCTGCAATTTTTATCGGGACCGCGATATTGTCGGACATTTTTGACACTTTTTTCTGCGTCATTTCTGATCGCCGCTATAAACAAAAGAAGAGCGACAATTTTGCAAAAAAAAAAAAAACAATTTTCTTACTTTTTGCTAAAATTTTTTTCACAGTTTTTACAGGCTGTTATAGCGCCAGGGCTATTTTTAACGTCTAACGGCGTTAATGATTTTTTTTTTACATTTTTGCGGTCTTTAACTAAGAGTCCCAAACATTTGCGCCGTTGAAAACGCGTTTGGTTAGTTATTTGTGACTTACTCTAAAAAAAATGGTTTTTGTACTTAGCCGGTTTTGACTACTTATTTAATGAAAAAATATATAAAAAAAACCTAAACATAAAATCGTTTTTCATTCTTTATAACAAAAAAAAAAAACGTTTTAACTGCGAGAAAAAAAAATAAATATCGCCGCCAGTCTTTACTGCGTCTCCTCTAGTTTATGGTGGTTTTCTTTCGAGATAAACACCCCT
>BLSH010461312.1:1603063-1651429 GCA_018402905.1 Glandirana rugosa
CGCAGCGAAATTGACTGTTAACGCGCCAGCACGCGAAAAAAAGGACGCAAATTTTGTTTGGGTACAACGTCGCACGACCGCGCAATTGTCAGTTAAAGCGACGCATCGCCGAATCGCAAAAAGGGCTCCGGTCCTAAAGCAGCAAATCCTTCTGGGGCTGAAGTGGTTAATAGCACATGTCAAAGTGGCAAAATTGTGCTTAGGCATTAACATGGGTTTTACCCTTAGGTGCGAAGGGGTTAACATCTTCATTGTCAGAAGGTCTAAGTGTGGTGACCATTTGTTTGTTACTTAATTACATCATGTTATGTTTTCTTACCTTAGTGCCAGAGGACAGTTCACAATCCAATGGAGTGGCATGCCAATACTGCACGTCTACTGACTCCAGCTGGTGTTACACTTCAGATACGATGAAGTGTATGGGGGATGAGAACATGTGTTTTCTCCAAACCACAGTCGCATCAGGTCAGTATTACAAACAGAGACAGTGTTATTTTTAAAAAAGGTATTTATCCTAATGGGCCCATTTACACTATTGCATTGCAGTAAAATCTAGTTAAACATATGTATTTTTATGCATAATTGTCACGTACCTTGTGGCAGAGTCTGATGTGTAGGGGGAGGCCTCTCATACAGCCCGGGCTCTGGGACCACTGATGTTGAGACAGAGGCCGCGAGAGCATGGCAAGGTACGAGCGCCTGTAAGATGTTCCTTCAGAGACAGGTCAGATCATTGGAACAGCAGATGGCAGCAGAGACAGCAGACCCAGGACTGGGCAAACAGCAGGTGCTTAGCAAGCAGGTAGCAGAAGGACTGGCAGCAGTTGAAGAACCAGCAGGGACCAAGTAGCATGCAGAGCATCACAGATGAACAACTGGGTGCAAGGTCAGAGGTCAGATTGTCAACAGGCGGTCAGATACAGGCATGGGCGGCAGGCAGAGAACAGTCAGGATACAAGCAGAGGTCAGCAGCGTAGATTTAGGCAGATAGGCAGTGCAAATCCAGAGACAGGCCAAAATCAAGGCAGGTAGCGTTCAAGCAAGGTCAGGCAAGCCAGGTTAATAACAGAAGTCAAACACAGAAACAGATGCAGGGACATGGGTAATAGCTGTAGATTATTATTATTATACAGGATTTATATAGCAGTACCAGTTTTTGCAGCATTTTACAATATAATGGGAGACCATACAGCAACAATACAATACAAGAGGGTTAGAGGGGCCCTGCTCCTGTGAGACAGTATAATGAGGGGCTGGTGAAACAAAAGGTAGTAACTGTGAGGGATGAACTGATGGGAGAATTAGAAGATTCCGTTGTTAACTTAGGGCAGGATAGGCCTCCCCGAAGAGATGAATTTTCAGGGATCGTCTAAAAGTAGTCAGAGTAGGAGATAAGCGGACAGATTGGAGTAGAGAGTTCCAGAGGATGGGAGAGGCTCTGAAGAAGTCCTGGAGATGAGCATGGGAGGAGAACACAAGCGAGCTTGAGAGCAGGAGGTTTTGGGGGTGTCAGAGAGGATGGTTTGGGTGATATTTGGAGATAAGACTGGTGATGGAGCTCAAGGCAGAGTTGTAAATAGCTTTGTATGTTATTGTTAGTGTCTTGAATTTTATCCGTTGAGGGATGGGAAGAGAGGCAGAGAGGAGTGACAGACACTGAACAGTTGGTACGGTGGATGAGTCTGACATCGGCATTCATGATAGACTGAAGACGAGATAGCCTGCAGAGAGGTAGCCCAATGAGGAGGAAGTTACAGTAGTCAAGGCCAGAGGCATAACTAGAACCTTCAGTGCCCCGGTGCAAGAAATTATGAAGGGCCCCCCTGACCCCTAGCCAGGGCCCTCCCTCTTCCCACTGATCCTGGGGTCCTTTACTCCTATCACAGGTCTCTTTATTACGGTACCGCAGTGGGACCCTTTCATAAGTTGTGCAGCGGGCCCCCTTTCTGCCATCTTTGGGCCTCCCCATGCTGGTGAAATGCCAGGGCCCAGTCGCAATTGCAACCTTTGCAATCCTGATAGTTCCCTCACTGGTGTCAGTAGTTTGTAATTTTAATTTTATTATGTTTTCACCATTTCATTTTATTTCTTTTACAATTTTATTTTTATTATTGTTCACATTTTTTTAGGAGCCCTATGGGGGGGCTTTGATGAGATATCAGGGGTCTAAACAAACCTCAGCCCTCAATCTCCATCTGTTTGACCTCAGCTGCACAGATTGAATGGACGGGAATAGCTGTGCACCGAGCCTCCCATTCATTCAGAAACAGAAGTGTAGTAAAAACCGTTTACTATGCTTCCATTATGAAAGAACCAATTGGTACCAATCACTGACTCGGTCTATTTAGAAAAGGAAGGAGCCGGTAAAGGATAAATTTAGCGGCCTGTTCCCATCCCTCCATCATGACTCACCTTCTACAGCAGCTGGCAGGAGAGAGGAGGGGGGAGGACAGCAGCTCTGTGGGGGGACACAGGGACCCTGGGAACAGCAGAAGACAAGTAAACTGGATAAGAGGGGCGATGGGGACAGCATATAGAGGAACCAATCTCCTACATTAGGAGAAAAATGGGGGAGATTGGTTCCTCCAAATGCCACCTCCGCCATCCCTCCTATCCAGGTGTAGAAGGGAGGCACACAGGCCCCCTGAAGCATGGGGCCCAGTTGCAATTGCAACCCCTGTAGTTACGCCCCTGGTCAAGGCAATAACAATGGAGTAAATAAGTTGCTTTGATTTGCTTTTATCACAAATATGAGGAAGAATATAAATCGGCCAAAACCGATGAAAAAAAATGTTTTTTTATATTTTTTTTTGGATTTTAGAAAAAAATAAGAAATGTGGGTTTTTTTGCAATATTGTTGCTCTTCTTTTGTTTATAGTGCCGATCAGAAATGACGCAGAGGGGATCAAATTCCACCAAAAGAAAGCTCTATTTGTTTGGAAAAAAAGGACGCAAATTTAGTTTGGGTACAACGTCGCACGACCGCGCAATTGTCAGTTAAAGCGACGCAAAAAGTGCTCTGGTCCTAAAGTGTGAAATCCTTCCGGGGCTGAAGTGGTTAAAGAGTCTCCTTCCATGTAGACTTCAGCTGCTCTCTTGCTTCTCCTGTGCCACTCGAGGAGCTGACTTCCACTCCTGGCTGCACCCAAGCCCCAGGCCTCAGGTTCTGACTACATCCTCACTCTTCCACCCAAACTATCCTGACACCTGCTGGTAGATTGCAGCCACTGGATTGGTCAGATCTCCTTGTCATACATCAGGAAGTGACACCTCCTCCTCCATCCCCCTTTCCAGAACTTTACAAGCTAAAGGGGGAGGAATCTCCAAGGGGTGTTCCTTCACTCTATCTCCAGCCCCTTCCTGTGCTACTCTCCTAGCCCAGATCAAAACATTCAGGCCTGCACCCACAGTCAGGCCTGACTAGACTTCCCCTCTCCTATCAAAAATCTACAAAAGTAAAGGAGCTATACCATGGGAGGGCGCTACATAAAAAACATGCAAATGCTCATAGTCTCCATCATGAATGACTGAGTATATAAGCGTACAAAGAAACCTATCAGATTGGCCCACTATTAGATGAACGTATGAGAATGGGGATCAAACCACCATATGCAGGGCTAGATGTAGGAATCAGTGTGTCATCACAAATAGAAATCGCTACACGTTTCGTCAGAGGCTTCTTCAGGTGATCCTAGTATTATATATCAAGCAGGCCTGGGAGCCATAGAGACCTCAGTCCACAGCACTGGTACAAGGGGGCAAAGTGCATCCAGCTTACACAGAAGGGAGAGAAACCATGGTTTCATGGAGCACTTGAAGAAGCCTCTTGTGAAACGCGTAGCGATTTCTATTGAGGATGACACACTAATTCCTATGTCTGGCCCTGCATATGGTGGTTTGATCCCCATTCTCATACATATTTATCTAATAGTGGGCCACGCTGATAGGTTTCGTTGTATGCTTATATACTCAGTCATTCATGATGGGAGACTATGAACATTTGCATGTTTTTTATATGCTTTTAATTAATTTTAACATGTTTCAATAAACTTTGTTACTTTTTATAAATATGAGTACTTTCTTTTTATACTTTAGATAATAGGGGATAACTGTTAAAGTCCTATTTTCTTGTTTTTCTTTATTTTTGCAAGATTTTGAAAAACAGTGAATTGACATATTTGGAGCCTAATTTTTAAGACCTTATTGATATGTTCTGGTGTTATTGAGATCAAACTGCCATTACAGTTTAAATAGTTTTCAATATTTGTTGTAAAATGTATCATTTTCTGAAACCTTGATTGATCCAGGGTGAATCCGATTGCCTCTCGGGGAATCAGGAAGGAATTTTTTCCCCCGTTATAGCAAATTGGATCCATGCTTTGCTGGGGTTTTTTGCCTTCCTCTGGATCAACTGTGGGTGAAGGATTGTATATGGGATTATTTGGTTGTGTATGTGTGTATATATATATATATATATGTATAAAAATGTTTTTTGTTTTTTTTTTGGTTGAACTGGATGGACTTGTGTCTTTTTTCAACCTGACTAACTATGTAACTATGTAACCTTTTTTATATATATATTTATTTTTAGAAGGATCAACAGCAAATTCATCAGCAATAAGAGGTTGTGCCACAAAAAGTATGTGCGATTTCGGAAGCCGATCTAGTAGCGCCCGAGGAGTAAAGACAGTTACCAATTTTATCTGCACTAGTGGAAGTACTGGTCTCCAAAAAGGCTTATACCTCCCAGCTATGATTTGCATTTTCTTGTTAAATGTATTTTTCTGAAACTTCTTAAAAAAAAAAAAAAAAGACCTTTAGACTACACTATATTGTCAAAAGTATTGTGACACCTGCCTTTACATGCACATGAAGTTTAATGGCATCCCAGTCTTAGTCCCTAGGGCTCAATATTGAGTTGGCCCACCCTTTGCAGCTATAACAGCTTCCACTTTTCTAGAAAGGTTGTCCACAAGGTTTAGGAGTGTCTATGGGAATGTTTGACCATTCTTCCAGAAGCACATTTGTGAGGTCAGGCGCTGATGTTGGACGAGATTGGGGTGGAGGAACTTGACTGGCCTGCACAGAGTCCTGACCTCAACCTGATAGAGCACCTTTGGGATGAATTAGAGCAGAGACTGCAAGCTAGGCCTTCTGGTCCAACATCAGTGTGACCTGGGAAAAGTATGTGGGCCGCTTAGGCTCGATAGGGAGGGGGAATGTATACAGTGCATCAGCAGGTGCTGCTAGAGTGCTGACAGGGGATGGAGCCCATGCTGGTTCCTGAAAGGAAGGGTGACCCCTGGAAGTTGCACATCTATGGTTTCCTAGTCGCAACGAATGAATGGAGTGGCAACCTCAGCCTGGACTACGACCAGGCAATGCTCCCAACACATTTCACCACGCCCCCGGAGCTTAGTTATGGCAAAGACTGTGAGCCAGGTCTTCTCTTCCACATCAGTGCCTGATCTCACAAATGTGCTTCTGGAAGAATGGTCAAACATTCCCATAGACACACTCCTAAACCGTGTGGACAGCCTTCCCAGAACAGTTGAAGCTGTTATAGATGTAAAGGGTGGGCCAACTCAATATTGAACCCTACGGACTAAGACGGCATTAAAGTTCATGTGTGTATAAAGGCAGACGTCCCAAAACTTTTGGTAATATAGTGTACAAAAAGGTTGATTGGTAGTAAAGACAGATTTTTTTTTTCTTTTCAGTCACTTTCAGTCAGTAGTAAAGATTTAAAAAAAAAACTTTTTTTTATAACTGCCATCCAATCCATAACGTTATCCATGCTAAACACAGTATAAATGAAAACTATAGAGGTCGTAAATTGATTTCATTTTCACGTTTTTAAAATGTCACTGTTATAAATTGCTGTTTAATTTCACTTTTACAATGTTTGAATTAAACATGCTATTTTACAAATAAAAATGTAATACGCATTTTATTAGCTTTCCAATTTACAGTATAAATAAAAAGCCAATGTGCGCTGGAGTAGGGGCAGAGTTTGAATAAAAAGCCTTTTATTTGAGGAAGATAGAAAGCCTTAAAGGGACTTAGTATTACGTTACCATTTTGTAGATGAAGTCAAGCCTACATCCCTGTAGTTGGAAAGTAATGATGGGCCCGCTGTTCGAATCGAACATAAGTTTGACTCGAACACTGGGGACGTTCGCTCGTTCGTTGAAATTAAAACATTATGGGCCATTCGTGGGAACTTCGATCGTCCCATAATGCATTCCAATGGCGGGGGAAATGCCGCCCACTGATTGGCCAAGGCATGCACATAACCTGCATGCTTTGGCCAATCACATAGTGCTTCGCTGTGAGAGATATGATTGGCTAAATGTAGTGTGTGAATAACGTGGAGAGAAAGTGAGCTTAGCTAGTGACGTGTAGGCAGTTCAGTGTAGCTAGTGATTATTGTGAAAAAAATATTAGATAGATAGATAGATAGATAGATAGATAGATAGATAGATAGATAGGGTGATCTATATACAGTCAGTTAGTACAGGCAGTTTAGTGTAGAGTGAAATCTATACTAGATAGATAGGGTGATCTGTATACAGTCAGTTAGTGCAGGCAGTGCAAGAATATATATATATACACCTTCCTAGTGTATATATATATATATATACACACACACAGCGTATTGAGTGTACACTATATATCAGTGCATTCGGGGGTGTGCGTACGGTATATAGTACACTTGATATGGTGTATTAATATATATAGTTTAGCATATATATATATATATATATATATATATATATATATATATATATATATACACACAGCGTATTGAGTGTACACTATATATCAGTGCATTTGTGGGTGTACATACGGTATATAGTACACTTGACGTGGTGTCTTAAAATATATACAGTCTGGTATAGATATAGAATCTCACAAAAGTGAGTACACCCCTCACATTTTTGTAAATATTTTATTATATCTTTTCATGTGAAAACACTGAAGACTTGACACTTTGCTACAATGTAAAGTAGTGAATGTACAGCTTGTAGAACAGTGTACATTTGCTGTCCCCTCAAAATAACTCAACACACAGCCATTAATGTCTAAACGGCTGGCAACAAAAGTGAGTACAGCCCTAAGTGAAAATGTCCAAATTGGGCCCAATTAACCATTTACCCTCCCTGGTGTCATGTGACTTATTAGTGTTACAAGGTTTCAGGTGTGAATGAGGAGCAGGTGTGTTAAATTTGGTGTTATCGCTCTCACTCTCTCATACTGATCACTGTAAGTTCAACATAGCACCTCATGGCAAAGAACTTTCTGAGGGTCTGAGAAAAAAAAAACATTTGCTCTACATAAGGATGGTCTAGGCTATGAGAAGATTGCCAAGACCCTGAAACTGAGCTGTAGCACGGTGGCCAAGACCATACAGCGGTTTAGCAGGACAGTCAGAGACTGAGCTGCAGAGCAGTATTCCAACACGATAATGACCCCAAACACACCTCCAAGATGACCACTGCCTTGCTAAAGGAGCTGAGGGTAAAGGTGATGGACTGGCCAAGCATGTCTCCAGACCTAAACCCTATTGAGTATCTGTGGGGCAATCTCAAACAGAAGGCAGAGGAGCGCAAGGTCTCTAACATCCACCAGCTCTGTAATGTTGTCGTGGAGGTGTGGAAGAGGAATCCAGTGGCAACCTGTGAAGCTCTGGTAAACTTCATGCCCAAAAGGGTTCAGGCAGTGCTGGAAAATAATGGTGGCCACACAAAATATTGACACTTTGGGCCCAATTTGGACATTTTCACTTAGGGGTGTACTCACTTTTCAAGCCATCGGTTTAGACATTAATGGCTGTTTATTGAGTTATTTTGAGGGGGCAGCAAATTTACACTGTTATACAAGCCATTCTAAGATCAAACACATCAAATAATGGTTTAGTGATAAAATTACCTAAAAAAGTAGTCGGCGCCTGTTCTCAGACACAAACTTGAGGAAAAACTGTCCAGAGCAGTTGCCAACTACACCTAGGCATCCAATGTGACACGTTAGGAAAAGAGACCGTAGGAGAAACGGAGCACAGAAAAGACAGAAAGGTAGGTGGCACCAGGGAGCCTTGAAGGAGTGAAGGGGAAACATAGGTCAAGTTGGAAGTTTTAAAAATTTCCTCCAGGGCCCCCAGACTAGATCATATTTAGATGAGGAGTCTAATATCATATTGGCGAGCTTTTCCTGAGTCATGATCCAGGAAATTTTGTGTTTAGCAGCAGCGAAGGACACTGAGGGAGGTTTCCAGGCCCTAGCGATTGTTATTTTAGCACCCAGCAGAATGAAGTGGTTAAGTCTAAATAGGGTTTTGGAAAGACCCTCTGGTCTGAAGTTGAGAAGGGCTGTTTCTGAGTTCTGGGAAAAGGGATGGCCCGTGACCTTTCATAGTAAGTGGAACACTTTGTTCCAAAAACCCCTAATATGAAGGCATTCCCACCAGGTGTGGAAAAAGGAGCCCACGATACCGCACCCCCTGAAACAGAGGTCCGAGGAGTTCGGAAACATGGCTGCTAACCTAGTTGGTACAAAGTACCAGTGGGTGAGTACCTTTAGCCTGGCTTCCCTTAAAGCAGTAGTAAACCCTTGCATTTAACAGGTTAAAAACCAGTCACATTTCCGGCATGTGCCGGAAATGTAACACTCCCATTGGTTGTGCTCTAAACCAAACTTTCAAACCATCCAATGGCTGGTGTCATAGCTGATCACATGTGCAGCATCATGGCAGTTGTAGATTAAACAGAGGCCAAGATGGCAGCTTCCTTGGCTGAAAATGATAGGATGGTTTACTACCACTTTAAAGCAATATTAGCTATCCCTTGAAGGACCTCTGAAACAGGGAATTCCACTTGTCCGCCTCCCAGACCACATCCAAATCCTTTTCCCAATTCCTCACATGAGGAGGCTTGTCTGGGTTCTCCACCAGTGATGCATAAATCAGGGAAATTCCTCCTCTTTGAACCTCTAGCTCAGAGCACCATTCTTCGTAAGGTGTAATGTTGGAAAAATCAAGTCAGGAAATGGTGTATTTGTTGAAAACGAAACTGTTCCGAAGGGGCATGTCTAACTTATTAATGCAGTGAGTAAGAGTCATAGGTCCCGTAGGGGTCAAAAAGTGACCTATTTGGAATAGGCCCTTGTTAGTCCACCATTGGAAGGCTCGGATATTTAGGCCTGGTGGGAAACGGTGATTATTAAAGAGATGATCGAGGGGGCGGCGGTTTGATATTAAGTTATGGGGTTAGAGAACTGAGTCGCTGAGGGCTAGAGAATGTGACAGGGTAGGAGCAAGGATTGGGGGCCTCAATTTAAAAGTGGCCCCCTCTAAATAGTCTAAGGGCCTGATAGGTTGAAGCAACCATAGTCAGCGTCTGCATTATATGGTGCAGGAATATATAGGGGCAAAAGCAGACTTGGAGACCTTTGCAACTGAGCATCCACTTAGTTACTGTGTCTTGAGGATGGACCACTGGCTGGAACTTGCTCAATATGCAATTGAGCTACTGGCCTGTCCTGCATCCAGCGTGCTTTCTGAACAGACATTTAGTGCTGCTGGAGGGTTCGTTACCAATCAAAGAGGGTGCCTGTCCACAGACTCGGTTAATGGGCTCACATTTATAAAAATGAATCAGTCCTGGATAAGCAGCTATCAAGCCCCTGATGCTAATGCAACTGATTAGATTTGCTAGGGATCTGGGATCCCTTGAAGACTGCCACTGCTCCTATTCCTTCTGTCCATAATCTAGAACTATATGTTGTATTTAGGGCACCACCAAGACCCAAGGTCCAATTTTTCTGCACCTGATTTACAGGGGCATGCCATAACAATTTTTTAAATAATTTACAACATCAGGCCCAGTTCCTCCGTCCAACAGGAGTAACTGCAAGGGGTTACAGTGTTCTGGCACCGCCAACACACAAGGTCTAATTTTTGGCCACCTGTTTGACTCTGGCTTTCGTCACGATTTGTAAACTAATTTACAACATCAGGCCTAGTTCCTCCGTCCAACAAGAGTAACTGCTAGGGGTTACAGTGTTCTGGCACCGCCAGCACCCAAGGCCCAATTTTTTTTTTACCTGTTTGACTGGGGGATTTTATCACATTTTTAAAAATAATTTAGAACAGCAGGGCCCGCGCCAAAATTAAAAGATAAATGACGTGCGGGTCCCCCCAAAATCCAAACCAGGCCCTTCAGGTCTGGTATGGAATTAAAGGGGAACCCTGTGCCAAAATTTAAAAAAAAATTACATGGGGTCCCCCCCAAAATCCAAACCAGGCACTTCAAGTCTGGTATGGAATTAAAGGGGAACCCCGCGCCAAATTTAAAAAACAATAGCGTGGGGTCCCCACCAAAATCCAAACCAGATCCTTATCCGAGCACGCAGCCCTGGCATGGCAGGAGGGGGTGGGGACGAGCGAGTGACCCCCCCACCCTCCGAACCATACTAGGCCACATGCCCTCAACATTGGGACGATGCTTTGAGGTTGCCTCCAAAGCACCTTGTCCCTATGTTGAGGGGGAGAAGGGCCTCATCCCCACAACCCTGGCCGGTGGTTGTGGGGGTCTGCGGCAGGGGCTTATCAGAATCTGGAAGCCCCCTTTAATAAGGGGGCCCACAGATCCCAACTCCCCCCATGTGAATAGGTTTGGGGTACATTGTACCCCTACCCATTCACCAAAAAAGGAGTGTAGTGTAAAAAAAAAAAACAAGAGGCAGTTTTTGACAAGTCCATTATTTTGTAAAATAGCTCTTTCTTCCTCCATCTTCTCCTGGCCCGGTCCTTCTTCTGGTCTTCTGCTTCTTCTTTAAGTCTTCTCGCTTCCTCTCTTCGTCTTCAATCTTCAACTTCATCTTCATCCTCTTTCTTCTTTCACTGCCGCCGCTCACTCTGCTGCTGCAGTCCGACCCCTGCGCGTCTTGCCGAATGGGCAGTCTTCACGATGACAGTACTTTTATAAGAACGGGTGGGGCCACCCAGTGATGTAACCGAGTGAACCCGCCCCCTTCTGAAGTTGTGTGATGTCAGAGGGGGCGGTCACCCATTTACGTCACCGGGAGGACCCGCCCCTTCTTATAAAAGAACTGTCATTGTGAAGACCGCCCATTCAGCAAGACGCGCAGAGGCCGGACTGCAGCAGCGGAGAGAGCGGTGGCGGTGAAAGAATAAAGAAGATGAAGATTGAAGACGGAGAGAGGAAGCAAGAAGACTAAAAGAAGAAGCAGAAGACCAGAAGAAGGACCTGGCCAGGAGAAGATGGAGGAAGAAAGAAGAAATAGATATTTTACAAAATAAAGGGCTTGTCAAAAACTGCCTGCTTTTTTTTACACTACAGTCCTTTTTTGGTGAGTAGGTAGGGGTACAATGTACCCCCAAACCTATTCACATGAGGGGCCAGGATCTGGGGGCCCCCTTATTAAAGGGGGCTTTCAGATTCAGATAAGCCCCCCCGCCCGTAGACCCTCAGAAGCACCGGCCAGGCTTGTGGGGAAGAGGCTCTTGTCCCCATCAACATGGGAACAAGGTGCTTTGAGGTGGGGGGCAGAGCCCCCCTCCCCCAAAGCACCCATGCTCCCCATGTTGAGGGCATGTAGCCTGGTACGGTTCAGGGGGGGGGGGCGCTCGCTCCTACCCTCCCATCCTAACTGGCCAGGGCTGCATGCTCGGATAAGGCTCTGGTTTGGATTTTAGGGGGACCCCCACGTCAAATTTTTTTGATCCGGTGATGTTGTATATTGTATAGGGGGCCAAGTGGAGTCAATTAATTGATGATAATTTCAAGCGACATGTCACAAGTCTTCCATCATATGTAAAAGGCATGATAGACCTACTTAAGATACTAAATTACATCCATGCCCCAGTAAGCACATTGCTGGCAGCCATTGATATCAAGTCTTTATAAAGTAGTACCCCCTGAAGAAGGGACTGGAGATGGTAGAATCCTTCCTTAGAGAGTGACTGCTTGATGTGTACTTTGTGATTTTGTACTACAACTCTTGGAACATATTTTGACACAGAAAATCTTTTTGTTTTTAAAACTCTTTACCTCCAGGTACAGGGGTGGCGATGGGACACGATGGACAGGTTGTGCCCCATTATACGCTAACCTATGCCTGGGGGATGGGAAAGAACTGTTTTTATCTGTTCAATTGGCCTGGAAAATATACTAGCCTGGTATTGTTACATCAATGATTTACTAATGCTGTGGAGGACCACTAGACAGGAGTTGGATCTCTTCATAGATAGGCTTAATAAAAATGAATTCAATCTAAAGTTCAACATGAATTGCAAAGGAAAATTACTTTACTAAGTTGAAATTGCTGGGAAGGGTGGCTCCTTAGCATCAAAACTTTATAGGAAATCAAACACAGGCAACACCATTTTACATGCAACCAGTACTCCTCTATTGTCTTTGGTCAGCAGTATCCCATACAGTCAGCACTAATGGATAAGGAGAAACTATACAGATAATTCAGATTTCAAGCAAAAAGCTGATGTCCTATGGCTACGCTTACAAGAAAAAGGTTATAGTAACAAAACACTGAAGAGGTCTTACCAGAGGGCCTTAACCACTTCCTTACTGGGCACTTAAACCCCCCTCCTGCCCAGACCAATTTTTGGCTTTCAGCGCTGTCGCATTTTGAATGACAATTGCGCGGTCGTGCGACGTTGTACCCAAATAAAATTTGAGTCTTTTTTCCCCACAAATAGAGCTTTCTTTTGGTGGTATTTGATCCCCTCTGCGTCATTTCTGATCGCCTCTATAAACAAAAAATGAGCGACAATTTTGCAAAAAAGAACAATATTTTTTACTTTTTGCTAAAGTACAAATCCATTAAAAAAAATTATTCATCAGTTTTGGCCGATATATATTCTTCTACATATTTTTGGTAAAAAAAAAATCGAAATCGGCGTATATTGATTGGTTTGCACAAAAGTTATCGCGTCTACAAACTATGGGAATTGATTTATGGCGTTTTTATTATTTATTTATTTTTTACTAGTAATGGCGGCGATCTGCGATTTTTATCAGGACCGTGATATTGCAGCAGAAATGTCGGACATTTTTTACACATTTTTGGGACCAATGACATTTATACAGCGATCAGAAATTTAAATATCCACTGATTACTGTGTAAATGTCATTGAAATTGAAGGGGTTAACCTGCAGGGGGCAGTGAAGGGGTTAACAAATGTTCCCTGGGCGTGTTCTTACTCTGGGGGGGGGGGCGGGGCTGGCCGGGACATAACAGATCTAACTGATCCCAGTGACAGGGATCAGTAGATCTGCTATGTCCCCCTTCACAGAACGGGGAACTGCCGTGTTTACAACGGCGGTTCCCCGTTCTGCAACTCTGTCAGGCGATCGTGGGTCTCGAGCGGACATCTCCGGGAGCGTGCACAGGGGACGACGTCCATGGACTTCGTCCGGGCATTTCAGATCTGCGCTGAAGCCGTACTTCGGCTATAGCGCGGATCTGGAGGGGTTAATATACAATGTCCATCCTAAGAAAGATTCAAAAACTGTTAATATTTTTGTAAGATATTCACAACACCACAATTTAGAAACATATTTACCAAATATTGGTCGCTACATGCGATTGAACTATAAGAAAATATGTTAAGGATAAACTGAAGCTAGTTTTCAAAACCTCTAAGGTCATTGTTGAAGGATAGCGTGACATAAAGTCACTATATGGACCCCCAAAGGAAGGACGCTTGCACACTTTTGCATGCCATGGTTGTAAATATTGCCCATGGATAGTGGAAGGGGATAGCATTACTCTACCCAATGGCAAACTTTGGAAGCCTGAGCATTATGTTGATTGACAGACCATGGGCATAGTTTGCATACAGCTGTGCAAATGAGGAGTGTTCTATATAGGGAAAACCAAGAGATTTTCTTTAAATGTATGATTGTCCATACATATTTAATAGCTAATAGAAAACTACCTATACCTGTTAGTCATCATGTAAGATTGCATGAAAATTATGATACCTCAGTTATAATGTTTTTTGCATTAGATGATGTACATAGCTCACATAGAGAAAGGAATATTGATGGGCCATTGCTACAAAATGATGTAAGATGGATATATGATTTAAAAGCCACATGTCCTCCTGGTCTGAATGAGACTCTTTTAAAAAGTTTGTTTTTTTTGGATAAAAAATGATCCTAGGATTCTAGTAGTAGTGTGGGGTGTGACCAGAACGTTTTAACTTTTTGCCCATATTTTGGGGTCACATCCTGGGCTAGGCTTATTTCTGAAAACACAAATTAAGTCATATCTCTGCATATAGATTATGAAATTAGAATATGGATAAACCATATGGGTTGATGCCTAAAATTTATTCTATCTGCTTGTATATGGGTTGTGACCAAAATGTATAGACAGATTTTTCGCTTATTGTTGGGGTTCATTCATTCATGTGGCGGGATACATTTATGAATTGATATGTAAACTTCTGTTATATTATTATACAGGATTTATATAGCACCGACAGTTTGCGCTGCGCTTTACAATATTAGGGCAGACAGTACAATTACAATACAATTCAATACAGGAGCAATCAGACAGCCCTGCTCGTTAGAGCTCACAATCTAGGAGGGAGGGTTAAATGATACGAAAGGGCAATAACTGCAGGGGATGAGCTGATTGAGAAAATAAGGAGTGTAGTTGTTAGGTGGAGGCAGGATAGGCTTCCCTGAAGAGAAAAGTTTTCATGGATCGCCTGAAGGTGGATAGATTGGGGTAGGGTGTTCCAGAGGATGGGAGAGGCTCGGAAGAAGTCTTGGAGGGGACTAAGTTATATATTTTCTATGGATCAATGTTTATTCCTACAGTATCTATTTAATGTTAAAGATAACCTTATGTATGAGGTTTGTATATCAGCTATGGTGATGTAGATGGAGTCCCCAGTCTTATTTAGCTTATGCCTACATGGGGTCATTTGGGAACACCAGGGGATATAGGGATTAATTCATTTATATGACTGCATGGTTTTTGATGGTGATAAACAAAGAGGTGAGTGGACTAAGCTTTGCAGCATTTCTACCTTTTCCTGGTTCATCCCAATATGCCACCCTCATAAAACTTCTCCAAGATAGCGACATCCACTCCAATGTGGCCACCCCCATAAAACTTCTCTAAGATGGCAGTGGCCATTTGTGTAGCACTATTACTGGCTGCCGAGAGATTTTTTTCATTTCAAGATGGTGGTAGGAGATTCCCACTGGCCACTGGGCATGCCCACACCACTAGTGACACTTGATACATCAATTTCTGGTGTGGGTGTAGCCAGGGGTGGGGAGGAGGGGGACTGGGGGTGCACAAAAGCAGCCAGGATTCCTGTGAGGTATTCAGGCACCAGGAAAAAAGGATGGTCACTGTGGACAGCTATACAAATGCAGGTGAGCACCTGTGTTCTTCAAAAAGATTTATGATTTCTATATTGCAAATTATATTATTTTTATCATGGTAAATGCCCCCCCCCCCCCATAGCAGGGCTCAGCTACCCGTGCCACTTTTTATTTTTTTTCAAAAGATTGCAAATAGGCCTTAATCAGGAGGCCGGCAAAAAATTCGGAATATTTTGCTCCTATAGACTTTAATGGGATTTGGGTGCTATGTTCATGTTTGCAGATTTTTTTTAGGTGTTCAGAGAACATCCAATGACCCAATAAACCAAAGTTATCACTACTCTTACTGATCACAGGTAAATTCATTTTTAGCAAAGGTTCATCAAGACCTGTAAATTCTTTCAAGGGTTCCTTGGTAGTAAATGTTGAGAAAGGCTGATCCGGGAGTCTGGAAAGATTGGCCTTTATGGCTGAAAACTTTGATTATTAAAACGTTTTTTTCGCAACACGGGAATCTGAGGTCAGTAACTGACTTTCACAAACTGTAATCTATTACAGGCCTTTATTGAGGACTATAAAATACATTTGCTCTGTTGTCTTGCATGGCGTAATATTTTTATTCATTTCCTGTATCACGTCGTTCCGCCCAAGGAGCGTAACAATATAAATAAGGCATTCTTCAGCAAGCACTGGATCAGATCCTCCTTTACATCAGCCTAGAGATACAGCAGATTCTCCTAATGGCATCGCTTTATCAGATTCTTGGTGTTTTCTTGGCTTTCGTAGCACCTAGTAAGTGTATTACTCTAAGAAACTATCTATGTATGTCCTTGAAAGACTGTACCTAAAATAAATAACAGCAAATACTCCTAATGTAATATATTCTGATGAATAGTGATGTATTGAGAGCAAAACTGATTTATTAAGGTATATATATTATGCTGCGCTCCCTATGGTATAAGCAGCTGGCACAACAACCCAACTAGTCATGATCAAACAATATATAGAAAATGCCACACTAAAAATGTGTGCACTAAAGTGCTTTAGTGCTCCAAAATATAAAGTGCATATTTGTCACATAAATGTAAAACAGCAGTGAAATGATTAAGTCTCTAGGTAATCTAGCACAGATAAGCATGTATATCCACTTAAATATACATTAATAACAAATAATAAATGAATGAATGGGTAATGGAGTGAATCAAATAATCCAATGTTCATAAATAGTTCATATCCAACGTGCAAGTGATCTTCACATCATAGTGACCAGGTATTAAGTGACTCGTGTAGTACCCGCTACAGAGGGAAGGTTCCGAGCAAAATACCCGTGATCCCGTGGGTGCAGGTTCGGCGTGCAAACTGTGTCCAGGTAAAGAGAAAGATCCAGAAAACCGCACTCCAAAAAATGCTTCTTTATTGTAAGTATAGGTCCATACAGTGCAAAAATAGAGCAAGAAAAAAACTGACACGTTTCATGCCCTTCTCACGGGCGCTTACTCGTAAGTGCCCGTGAGAAGGGTGTGAAACGCGTTAGTTTTTCTTGCTCTATGTTTGCACTGTATGGAACTATACTTACAATAAAGAAGCATTTTTTGGAGTGCGGTTTTCTGGATCTTTCTCTTTACCATTAAGTGACTTGTGTACATCATTTAAATTACTCGTAAGCGCCCGTGAGAAGGGTGTGAAACGCGTTAGTTTTTCTTGCTCTATGTTTGCACTGTATGGACCTATACTTACAATAAAGAAGCATTTTTTGGAGTGCAGTTTTCTGGATTTTTCTCTTTACCATTAAGTGACTTGTGTACACCATTTAAATGCCTCCACCATTAAGAAAATAGTTGGGTACGCTTACCCCAGGGCAGATTGAATTGAGGCTTAGTAAACTTTGTTGATACACCAACTACCAATGGATATCAATGGAAAGGACTTCACGACTCAGGTATATCCCTCAGGGGTAATATAGAGCAGATTCAGATCCAAAGATCCTGAAAGGATCTATATGTGCATGCCTCCACAATGGGAACTCAGCTGTTAATGATCACCTGGTGGGTAAATCATTGGCTCCTGTCTAAATTGTCCTTAGTATGTGTATGAATGTGAGTTAAGGACCTTAGATTGTAAGCTCCTTGAGGGTAGGGACTGATGTGAATGTACAATGTATATGTAAAGCGCTGCATAAATTGACGGTGCTATATAAGTACCTGAAATAAATAAATAAAAATAAAACAGAGACATAGGCTTTGCCCCCCCACCCCCTTTTGATTGCTGCTAAAGGTTTTTTAAAGACCAGACTTTTTCTGGCACTTTTTGTTTTGCAAGGTATTTCTTGTTAGAAAATTACTTATAACCCCCCAAAACATTATATATATATTTTAGCAGAGACCCTAGGGAAAAAAATGGTGAACCTTGCAATTTTTTATGTCACATTGTATTTTCGCAGCGTTTTTTCAAAAGTAATTTTTTAAGGCAAAAAATAAATGTTAATGAATTTAAAAAAATCATTACTTTTTGCTAAAATACAAATCCAAAAAAAAAAACAAATAAAAAAAACAAATGTATTCATTGGTTTTGGCCGATTTACTTTCTTCCTCATATTCCTGGTAAAAAAAGATCACAGTCGGCGTTTATTGATTGGTTTACACAAAAGTTGCCGCGTTTATAAACCATGAGAATTAATTTCTGGCGTTTTTACAATTTCTTTTTACTGGTAATGGCGGCGATCTGCGATTTTTATCAGGACTGCAATATTGGGGCGGACATTTTTGACACTTTTTTGGGACCATTTATAGAACGATCGGAAATGTGAATGTCCACTGATTACTGTATAAATATTATTGGCAGTGAAGAGGTTAACCTTGGGGGGGGGCGCTCTAGGGGTTAACTGTGTTCCCTAGGTGTGTTCTAACTGTCAGGGGGCTGGGCTGCAAGGGGCACCAGAGATCTAACTGATCCCAGTGACAGGGTCAGTAGATCTCTGTCATGCTGCCTGACAGCGTGGGGAACTGCAGTGTTTACATCGGCGGTTCCCTGTTTTCCAGCTGTGGACAGCAATCGCGGCTCGCCCCTGGACATCGGGTCCGCCCGCACATTCCTGCAGAGTGCTGCGGGCATGTAAGTGCTAGCCACTGTTTATAGATGGCGATTTGCGAAACAGCACCACTCTGCAGCAGTAAATGTATGCAAGCCGGTCCGGAACCGGTTAAAATTGTGCACACTCGTGGAATGGCAACAAACTAGTACTTAAAAATCTCCATAGGCAATGCTTTAAACACCTTTATGGGGTTACCTTTTTAGAACTACAGAGGAGGTCTTGTGCTAGAATTATTGCTCTCGCTCCAATGTTTGTGGTGATACCTCACATGTGAGGTGCAAACACCGTTTACATATGCGTTTGCTTGTGCGCGTGAGCACAGAGGGATGGGGGACACTTTAATTTTTTTTTTGCTTATTCATTTTATTTTATTTTTTTTACACTGTCCCTTTAATTTTTTTATCACTTTTATTCCTCTTACAAGGAATGTAATCCCTTGTAATAGAAATAAGGGATGACAGGTCCTCTTTATGGAGAGATCTGGGGTGAAAAAGACCCCAAATCTCTTCTTTACCTTTAAAGGCAAAAGACAACCTCTGGATATGACGCTGAGCATGTGCACTCAGCTTCTTTGGTCAACCATGGCAAGGCCTGTTCTGAGTGGAACCTGCCCTGTTAAACTGCTGTATGGTCTTCAGGGTCTTGGCAGTCTTCCTATAGCCTAGGTCAGGGTTTCTCAACCAGGGTTCCTCCAGAGGTTGCTAGGGGTTCCTTGAGCAATGGTCAATTTCTACCTCTCAGATAAATTCCCAATGATACCATTGATCTTTTTAGCTATCTGTAAGGGGTAATTCTTCCCAATGACCACAAGTGTAAGGAGCATTCTTCCCAGTCACCATCACACTAATGTATTATGAGTTGTAGATTTTTAATTTTTAGCAGGGGTTCCCCGAGACCGGAGAATTATTTCAAGGGTTCCTCAGTGTTGAAAAGGTGGAGAAAGGCTGGCCTAGGCCATGTTTATGTAGAGCAGTGGTTCTCAGCTCCGGTCCTCAGGACCCACTAACAGGCCAGATTTTAAGTATTACCTTGGGGAGATGCAGACTAGAATACTGCAATCACTGAGCAGCAAATTATATCACCTGTGATGTATTTCAGTTATCCTGCAAACCTGGCCTGTTGGGGGGTCCTGAGGACCGGAGTTGAGAACCACTGATGTAGAGCAACAAATATTTTTTTCAGATCCTCAGAGAGTTCTTTGCCATGAGGTGCCATGTTGAACTTTTCAGTGCGTGACATTTGCTCCTTTTGTTGGGCATGCTTGAGCCCCTTGCACTGACAGCACACCACATTACTTGAATGGCCTATGGCACAGCTAGCTTTCTTGACGCGCATTTAATATCCAGATGATCCCTGGAGTGGAGATGATTCGATAAGGATCGGAGGGATCAATGTGGGAAGGTGGATAAAGGCTTGGTGACAGCTATCCTTATTCGTTCAAATAGGGAACCATTACATCTACCCCAAGGCGTGGCTACACCGTTAGGGTCTTTGCGGGAAGTGAGAGGCTAGGGCACATCACGGGGGGATTCCAGCAGGTCGGGCTGCGGCACCCTGTGCCTTCCTTTCTCTCTCCCCTATGGTGGATGTCTATCACTCTTCCTGTGATACAACACCATTTTATCAGAGATTCAATATCAACGGTTATGCTGCACTTTTGTGGCACCTTTTTGGAACTTTATCATTCTTTCAGCTGTTTACAATGGACTTGGAAAATTATTGCACTTTTATGCACTTTTTCACAAATAAGGACTGCTGTTGATGTTATTTCATATAATTATTTATATTTTTCTACATGTTGTAATGATGTAAGCACTTTATTAATAGTTGGAATCACCGGTGAAGATTTGCTTATTATTATGTAGACGTGCTGCGCTTAGGCATAGCTATGAATTCAGAAAATAGCAACCAGCACAAAAAATGTTGAACCAAACATTAACGATAAAATGTAAAAACTGGCGCTGCACCAGTTTTTACATTACTTGCCCTGTGTTTTATTTATTTTTTACAATTTTGTTTTAGCCTTTCGGTGGCACTGGAGAGACGTTGAGCTAAATCAGCCCAAGTAGTCACGGGAGATAGATTGTGACCTTTTTACCCTTTAGTGTAACTCTGTGGTTCAAATTGGTACTGCAACTGATTAATAGAAGCACACATTCCTGTTTATAAATCATTTACTTCATTGTGTTAATATTTGCAGTAACACCTTGTAGTCCAGGTTATAGTTGCACTTTTTCAGATTCATTTATTACCATTTTTATATCCTTATATATATATATGACACAATATTTTTTTTTATTGTGACATTTTCTGGTGAATATTATTGTTATACATACTATATGATTTGAATGTTGACTCATCTGATTTGGAAATTTTTGGTTAGTTGGGTAAGCGCTACACATCTATTTGTCTAATTTCACACAAAATATTGACACTTTGGGCCCAATTTGGACATTTTCACTTAGGGGTGTACTCACTTTTGTTGCCAGCGGTTATTAATGGCTGTGTGTTGAGTTATTTTGAGGGGACAGCAAATTTACACTGTTATACAAGCTGTACACTCACTACTTTACATTGTAGCAAAGCGTTATTTCTTCAGTGTTGTCACATGAAGAGGTAGAATAAAATATTTACAAAAATGTGACGGGTGTACTCACTTTTGTGAGCTACTGTAATTCCTCCCACTGACACCAGCAATTGGGCACTATTCTTCCCACTGGCACCAACAATGGGACACTGTTTCTCCCAATGACACCAACGATGGGGCACTTTTCCTACTACTGACATCAATGATGGGGCACTATTCCTCCCATTGATACCAATGATGGGGCTCTATTCCTCCCACTGATACCAACAATGGGGCACTTATCCTCCCACTGATACCAACAATGGGGCACTTATCCTCCCCCTGATACCTATGATGGGGCACTATTCCTCCCACTGATACTAACAATGGGGTACTTATCCACCCGCTGATACCAACGATGGGGCACTTATCCTCCCACTGATACCAATGATAGGGCACTATTCCTCACACTGATACCAATGATGGGGCACTATTCCTCCCACTGATACTAACAATGGGGTACTTATCCTCCCACTGATACCAACGATGGGGCACTTATCCTCCCACTGATACCAACGATGGGGCACTTATCCTCCCACTGATACCAGTGATGGGGCACTATTTCTCCCACTGATACCAATAATGGGGCACTATTCCTCCCACTGATACCAACGATGGAGCACTATTCCTCCCACTGATACCAATGATGGGGCACTATTCATCCCACTGATACCAATAATGGGGCACTATTCCTCCCACTGATACCAACGATGGAGCACTATTCCTCCCACTGACACCAACAATGGGTCACTATTCCTCCCACTGATACCAACAATGGGTCACTATTCCTCCCACTGATACCAATGATGGGGCACTATTCATCCCACTGATACCAACGATGGAGCACTATTCCTCCTACTGACACCAACAATGGGTCACTATTCCTCCCACTGATACCAACAATGGGTCACTATTCCTCCCACTGATACCAATGATGGGGCACTATTCTTCCCACTGATACTAATGATGGGGCACTATTTCTCCCACTGATACCAATGATGGGGCATTATTCGTCCCATTGATACCAATGATGGGGCACTATTCCCTCCACTGATACCAATGATGGGGCACTATTCCTCCCACTGATACCAATAATGGGGCACTATTCCTCCCACTTCTACAAATGATGGGGTAATATTTCTCCCACTTCTGCCAACGATGGGGAACTATTCTTCCCACTGACACCAACAATGGGGCACTATTCCTCCCACTAAAGCTAACAAGGGACACTGTTCCCCCCACTGACAGCCACAAAGGAACATCATTCCTCCCCTCAAAAACAAAAATGGGGCATTGTTTACTCCCACTGAACTTTTTCTACAACCACCGGTCACAGTCCGGCCCCTATAAAATCTGAAGAACAATAAACTGGCTCTTTGTTTAAAAAGTTTGGAGACCCCTGATCTAGATTATTACATTGCCCTTTCATATCTTTTTTGTTTGGGTTTGTTTCTATGGTATTGTACATATATTATATGCTGTGCTTTTGCCGTCAAGAGAGAATGGATGGTTGTTGATGTATTTTGGGTATTTATACCATTACATGGTCATCTCTCTTGTATTGTAATTATATTAGCTCTTTTGTTTTTTCATTTAATTTTCTTTTGAATATTGATTTTACCCTTAGATTACACCCGGGGATTTTGTCCTTGGTTTAGATCTATCCAGTATCTGTACATTGGAACGAGTGTAATCCTTTGGTGGGGTTGCTTAGTAGTGTCGTGGACATGGGTGATATTACTTACTGCATATAGTTACATTTACATGTATGTACTCAATATTTCAAAATGTTTTTATTTCAATATTTATTTGATTTAATGTTATTTATAAAGTAAGCAGGTATATGTGAGGCCTGCTGTCGGCTGACGTCACAGAGCCGGTGAAGGCTGGGGAAAGATTACGACCACATGGTCGGGATCCACCCAGGAACCTGGACCAGCACCCAGCTCAGCCTGAGCCCACTGCTCCCACCTGGCTATCCTGGAGCTCTGTGTTTTTGTCTTTTTTTACTTTTTTGGATTTAATTAATAAAAGAAGCCTGTTTTTGTACATTGGTGTGCTGCTAATTCTGTTTTTACGCCTAATATTGCCTTTTCTTGGGAAAAGAGATACAACTGTACAAGGTTATTGACCTTCTGAAGGATCTTTACTGTTTTGTGACTGTCAGCCAGGAGCAGGACCTGGTATAATACCTTTGCTATGCAGCTTCTTTTTTTTTTTTGTTACAGATATGTAATCTTGTAAATGACAAATATCAGTGAAAGTGATAAGTATTTACGTCATGCAAAAAAAAAAAAAAAAAATTTTAAAAAAGAAGGCTTTGTTGCACTGCTTACAACAAAGCCCTACTTTGCAAAGTGCAAATTCCTTCCAAAGTCTATTTAGATGGTGGCTCATAAAACAAAGGCATCTTGCCATAAAGTTTCACAGTAAACCAATAGGTTTCTGTGTATAAAAGCCAGTCAAACAGGATGAGATCCTGGCATAGGTGCCCTGAATAAACTTATCAACAGCTTTTAAGAGCAATAGCTTGTGTGGAAACAGAACCATAAAGCCTTCCATGGTCCAATCAGTATGATGTCACCTGGGCAGATGCTGACTGTTTGAGTTTCATGGCTGAAGATTTACTGCAACCTTGGCACTCCAGCTGTGCTGAAACTACAAATCCCATCATGCCTCTGCCTTCGGGAGTGATGCCTGTGGCTGTCAAAGTGTTGTAATGCCTCATGGAACTTGTAGTTCTACACATGGGCGTCCGCAGAACTTTTTTCAGGGGGGGGCATCATTTTAAGGTCACCCATGCTCTGCCCCTTTTCGACAATATCATTATCATTATCACATTATCATGGTCAGAGATTGCAGACATAGTACAGGAGATGATCAGACACTGCGGACATAGTACAGGAGATGATCAGAGACTGCGGACATACTACAGGAGATCGTCATAGACTGCAGACATAGTACAGGAGATGGTCAGAGACTGTAGACATAGTACAGGAGATGGTCAGAGACTGCAGACATAGTACAGGAGATGGTCAGAGACTGCAGTCATAGTACAGGAGACGGTCAGAGACTGCAGACATGGTGCTGGAGATGGGCAGAGACTGCAGACATGGTGCAGGAGATGGTCAGAGACTGCAGACATGGTACAGGAGATGGTCAGAGACTGTGAACATGGCACAAGAGACAATCAGAGACTGCATACATGGTTTAAGAGGATAAGGACCTAGTGGGAACCTCCATCCGATCCCTGATTCCAGGGGGGGGGGGGCAATTGCCCCCCCTTGCCCCTACCTGCGGACACCCATGGTTCTACAACAGCTGGAGTGCCAAGGTTGCCTGCCCCTGGTGTACTGTATATTCTCAAATCACTGGGGTAATAATGTTAAAATAGCAATACATATGATTGAACGATGGTCTTGGTCATGGCCCCACATGATTAGGGATGGTTGTTCCATATGGCCTCTTTAACTCTTTTTGTGAAACAATTGTCCTCTCTGTCCAAAATGAGCACCCCAATGTTCTCCAAATAATGTCCCTTTTCCATAGGGTGTTGGAAAATTCCTGACCCGCAGAGCTTGCATTACGCATCATTGTGTTCCCCAGCTTGAAAAATAAAGGTAGCGATACCTTTGTTTCTTCCTCAGTGGTTAGTGGAAGCAATTTCCCAGGGCCGGTTGTTAGGGGGAGGAAAAAAATGTTTCCTGTCAGTGGTAAAAGTTCAGTGATAATAAAAACCTCCCCAGCATTAATGTTCAGTCAAGCCATAGATGGATCAATTTTTTTTTCATCAACCACAGGTTGCAGGAAAGGGAATTGTTTGGTTCCCCCATCAACACAGACAGTGTTGACAGGAAAATCCTTCCCGTGAAGCCATTGTGTTCTCTTGGCGGAGGGGCGGGGGTAGCCACCCCCGCCGGGAGAATAGAATGAATATTACTAGTAGCTTAACCACTTGCCGACCGTGCGCAGTATATTTACTGATTGTGAATCGCCGTAAATAGGCGGCGATTTATGGACAGGCAGCTAGGGGGCACCCGCCGCACACTGGAGGAGTGTGCCCGCGGCTCGGGTGGACCCGATGTCCATGGGAAGCCGCGATGAGCTGCCAGAGGGAAAGAACGGGGAACCGCCAAAGTAAACACGGTGGTGCCCCGTTCTGACAGGCGGCATCTAAGAGATCTACTGACCCCTGTCACTGGGATCAGTTAGATCTCTTATGCCCCTGGCAGCCCAGCCCCCTCACAGTTAGAACACGCCTAGGGAACACAGTTAACCCCTAGATTACCCCCTGCAGGTTAACCCCTTCACTGTCAATTACATTTATACAGTAATCAGTGGACATTTAAATTTCTGATCGCTGTATAAATGTCATTGGTCCCAAAAAAATGTCAAAAATGTTCGACGTGTCCACCCCAATATCAAAGTCCCGATAAAAATCGCAGATCGCCATCATTACTAGTAAAAAAAAGTGTAAAAACGCCAGAAATTAATTCTCATGGTTTGTAAACGTGGCAACTTTTGCGCAAACCAATCAATAAACGCAGATTGCGATTTTTTTTTTACCAAAAATATGAGGAAGAATATAAATTGGCCAAAACTGATGAATAAATTCGTTTTTTTATATATTTTTTTAAATGGTATTTCAGCAAAAAGTAAGAAATATTGTTTTTTTGCAAAATTGTCGATCTGATTTTGTTTATAGCGGTCATCAGAAACCACGCAGAGGTGACCAAGTACCACCAAAAGGAAGATCTATTTGTGAGGGGAAAAAAAAGCACAAAATTTGTTTGGGTACAGCGTCGCACGGTCGCGCAATTGTCAGCTAAAGCGACGCAGTGACGAATCGCAAAAAGTGCCCTGGTCCTAACATTGGAAATCCTTCCGGGGGTGAAGTGGATAAAAGCCACTAGCAATAATCACAGGTAAAATCCCACAGGATGGTTGTACCCAAGCTGATTGCTTGATTAACTTGGTACATTAAGCCTGTCCATACATGGTTCGAATCATGACCGGTTCCTGCTGAACCAGATAAGATTTGAACCGTCTATGGTCAGCTTAACACATCACCTGTGTTGAATTTTAGTTATGTAAAAGACAGAGGCTCTATGTCCTATACCAGAAAAAAAAAATGACAAGAGTACTTGTACGGATATATGATGGACTTTGAAGGCACAGCATACAAGTTTCTATATAAAAGACAAATATTTGATAGTGATAGTTAAAGTATAAAACAGTCACCTGTAGGAATACATCCCGCCTATACATATAAATGCCTCTCAAGTGATGCCGGACAACAATGACCATTGACAAAGATGATATGACAGCAATCTGTGTAGTCCACATGATCTGGTCCAGCTTGCAAAGGTCAACGTGTTCAACGTGTTTGGCTAATTAGCTTCGTCAGGAGCCTGTATTTATGAGGGGAACAAACACTATTATCGTCAAACCTTACAATACATACAGTATTACATCATTTTTATCGTTCATGGATACAAAGACTGCGTGGCTTACATTAGTATGGCGAAAATCAGTGGAATCCGCAAAAAAGTCTGGGGACCTAGGCATCCCCACACAGGGGAGACAAAGCAATAGGGTAAGCACACATGGGAAAGTATAATATATAAGGTCAACACAGGATATAAACATTGGTATTTCTATGTTTAAATGTATCACCAAAAGGTAACATAATCAGTGTTGCCAACCTCCTGCAGAGTTTTTTACTGGCAAATCATGGAAAATCTTACTGGCAGAGCACATTTTTTACTGGCAACCTTAAAAATAACTGAACTCCTATTAAAAATGAAGACAATTAATATTTAAACACAACATGGAAACACTGACAATAGCCATATCAAGTAGTTTGCCCAGTTTCACTTAAAAATTCAGCACAGCATGACAAATTATCAGACCCTGATATTTATAGACGGTTCTAAAAAGCACTGATATTTACAAACTGTCAGTAAATTTACTGGCAGTTGGCAAAACTGAACATAATACCCCTGTTTGTGAGTAACTTGCAATATAGACTCCTCACCAGGGATTTTTTTCTCGCAAAATAGGTACAGGGACTCATTCACGACCCGACTACCCCCCTTTACACACACCCTCCAAACCGCATTAAATAGTGGGTGTGGTCAAATTTCACTAACAGTGGGAGGGTCTTAACATTAAATACCAGGAGTGCATTATGTACAGAGCGCAGAGTTCGGGGGGGTTACACACAGACTGCAGTGTTCGGGGTATGCTACCTAAATAGTGCAGAGTTTATGGGCACGCTGCATACAGAGTGCAAAATTCAGCCTTCTTCCACAGCTGCTTACCTCTACACCCCCATCCACATCTCACGTTCACCCCTCTTCAGCTCTGACCTCTGCATGCAACCCCCCTACTACCCCCATCTTCTCCCTGTCTCCTTAAAAGCTCCACCATCTTCCACGTGCCTTATTTTTGTTGCTGTAGTAAGCTGAAGCACCCAACTCTACCTCTCTAACTTGTCGGGAGATCATCCAGTGGTGATGTTGGCATCTGCACTGCACCCCGAGTACCTGCATCTCCCTTGTCCCCATCCCACTTAGTGGGAGCCACTCAGGAGATCTGATCTGTTTGAGCTGTTGGGTAACAAGCTGTCACTTGTAAGCATAGAAGCTGGACTGTTTTCAAGTAATAGCGGTGAGCAGGGAGCAGAGGGTCTGAGCCAGAGGTGGTGAAACTGAGTTCCATCAAGTTCCAGCTGAAAAAAAAGCCCTGCTCCTCACTGTGATTAAGTAGTCTGCATACTGTGATTCAAGGTGTAACCATCAACTCCTGACTCAGAGTAAGAGGAGAACCCAGTTTGGGAACATGTACTGGACCCATAAGACCCTGTGATATTTTTAGATACCAAGACATGCTTCCAAGAACCCATGTCAGTTGGGGAGGGGTGTTACAACCAGTAATGTCAAGTAGTTATTTTTTTTGAATCCTGAAATAGGTAAACCAACAACTTATTAGGTCCTACTAATTTACCTACTTTTGAGGTTGGGGAGCTAGAACTCCACGAACAAACACCTGGATTGCTTTACCAGGTCAGATGGAACAAATCTATTTGCACAAGCACACACCTTGTTTCAATCCAATAGGACTCAGGAGTAGAGTTGAGCGGACACCTGGATGTTCGAGTTCGCCGGGTTCGGCAGAACCTCGTGAAACCGTTCGGATTCGGTAACGAACTCGATCCGAAGTTGACCCCGGACACCGAACCCCATTGAAGTCAATGGTGACCCGAACTTTTGGGCACAAAATGGCTGTAAAAAAGTCATGGAAAGTGCTAGAAGGCTGCAAAAGGAAGCAAAATGGGGGTAAGAGTAGGACAAGTGCCCTGCAAACAAATGTGGATAGGGAAATAACTTAAAATCAACTAAAAAAAATAAAAATGGGAAGAGGAGGTGGATGTGGAGTAGGAGCCTAGAGGTTGACTAGGCTGTGACCGTGGCAGTGTAGGTGGAAGTGGCAGTGGTGGAGGAGGAGGAGGAGGAAGAGGAGGAGGAGGTAGCCAACACTGTTTTTTGCTTGTTTTTTTTAGAATTGGGGTAGCCCCCAAAATATTGAGACATATTCAAATAAAAAAAAAGGATACCAACGGCTGTGTGAGGCAGGTCTAAATGTCTATTCTGTACAAGGTACAGACAAGTCTTGTGGTATCCATGCCTGGTTCATTTTAATAAAGTTTAGCTTGTCCACGTTGGCTGTGGACAGGCGGCAGCGCTTGTCTGTGATAATGCCCCCTGCAGTACTAAACTCACGTTCAGACAATACACTGGCTGCAGGGCAGGCCAGCACCTCCAAGGCATAAAGGGCAAGCTCAGGCCATGTGGCCAATTTGGAGACCCAGAAGTTGAATGGGGCAGACCCATCAGTCAGTACATGTAGGCGTGTGCACACACACTGTTCCACCATGTTGCTGAAATGCTGCCTCCTGCTAAGACGTTGCCTATCAGCTGGTGGTGCTGTTTGTGGTGGCGTGCTGCTGACAAAGCTTTTCCACATTTTGGACATGCTAACCCTGCCTTCTGAGGTGCTGGCGGTGCCACAGCTGCGTTGGTGACCTCTTCCTCCTCCTCCTCTGCCTTTGGGAATGCCCTCAGCAGCGCATCTACCAGAGTGCGCTTGTAGTGGCGCATCTTCCGATCACGTTCCAGTGAGGGAATTAAGGACGGCACATTGTCCTTGTACCTGGCCACCCAGTAATCAGCACAAGTTAAAATGTGGGCAACTCAGCTGTCGTTGCGCAGGCCCTGCAGCATGTATTCGCTCATGTGTGCCAGGCTGCCCAGAGGCAAAGACAAGCTGTCCTCTGTGGGAGGTGTATCATCTATGTCCTCCGTATCCCCCAGCCACGCTCCAGTGATGCCCACGAGCTGCGTGGGTGCCACCCTGCTGTGAACACGGTTCCTCCTCCTCATCTTCCTCGTCCTCCTCATCCTCCAGAACTGTCCCCTGGCTTGAAAATTTTTGACCTGGCCTATGCTGGTGCAGGAACCCACCCTCCGAGCCACTTGTAAATGACTGGCCTGATAACCGTGTAAATGACCCCTCTTCCTCCTCCTCCTGTGCCACATCCTCTTCCATCATCACCCAAAGTGTTTTTTCAAGGAGACATAGAAGTGGGATATTAACGCTGAGAAAAGCTTCATCGCCACTGGCCATGTTGGTGGAGTACTTGAAACACCGCAATACGCTACACAGGTCTTGCATGGAGGCCCACTCATTGGTGGTGAAGTGTTGCTGTTCCGCAGAGCGACTGACCCGTGCGTGCTGCAGCTGAAACTCCACTATTGCCTACTGCTGCTCGCACAGTCTCTCCAGCATGTGCAAGGTGGAGTTCCACCTTGTGGACACGTCGCATATGAGGCGGTGAGCGGGAAGGCCGAAGTTCCGCTGCAGCGCAGAAAGGCGAGCAGCAGCAGGGTGAGAATGCCGAAAGTGTGCACAGACGGCCCACACTTTATGCAGCAGCTCTGACATATCCGGGTAGTTTTTTGGAAATTTCTGCACCACCAAATTCAGCACATGTGCCAGGCAAGGGGTGTGCGTCAAACCGGCTCGGCCCAGAGCCGCTACGAGATTTCGCCCATTATCGCACACCACCAGTGGCAACAACCACTCATCGGTCTGTTGTTCAAAACCTGTCCACAGCTCCTGCGCAGTGTGGGGTTTATCCCCCAAACATATCAGTTTTAAAACAGCCTGCTGTCGTTTACCCCTGGATGTGCTGAAGTTGGTGATGAAGGTGTTACGCTGAGCGAATGAGGAGGTGGTAGAGGAGGAGGAGGAGGAAGCACAGTAGGAGGAGGAGGCAACAGGAGGCAAGGAGAAATGCCCTGCAATCCTGGGTGGCGGAAGGACATGTGCCAAACGGCTAGCCGCCTCAGGCCCACCCACCACTACATTTGCCCAGTGTGCAGTTAGCGAGATATAGCTTCCCTGCCAGTGCTTACTGGTCCATGTATCAGTGGTTATGTGGACCTTGCCACAGATGGCGTTGCGCAGTGCACACTTGATCTTGTCCCCGACTTGTTTGTGCAGGGAAGGAATGGCTTGCCTGGAAAAGTAGTGGCGGTTGGGAACCACGTACTGTGGGACAGCCACCACCATCAGGTTTTTAAAACTGTCCGTGTCCACCAGACGGAATTACAGCATTTCAAAGGCCAGGAATTTTGAAATGCTGCCATTCAGGGCCAGGGATCGCGGGTGGGTAGGGGGGTACTTCCTCTTTCTTTCCAGTGTTTGGGAGATGGAGAGCTGTAAGCTTCCATGGGACCGTGTGGAAATGCTTGGGGACGGTGGTGGACATGGTGGTGTTGCTGTCACATCATCTGTTTGCTGGGTGGCAGGTGGCACTGTCACTGTAGAGGTGGAGCAAGAGGCCGAGGCAGCAGCAGAAGAGGAAGCAGGAGGAGGCCGAGACCTTTCTTGGATTTTGAGGTACTTATTCCACTGCAGCAAGTGCTTTGCATTTAGATGCCTGGTCATGGAGGTTGTGCTCAGGTTTAGAACATTTGTGCCTTGCTTCAGCCTCTCATTGCACAGCATACAAACCACTCGTGTCTTGTAGTCAGCACATTGTCTGAAGAACTGCCACGCCGGGGAACGCCTTTGAGCTGCCTTTGGTGTGCTAGGTCCCTGGGTGCGGTGGGTAGTAGCAGGCATACTGTCTAGGGGACGCTCGCTCCGCTTTTGCAACCTGCTTCCTCTTTTGCTGTGCTGGTGCCTCTGTGTGACCACCACCTCTTCCTCCAAACTGCACACGTCACTGGCATGACCTTCATTCCATGTGGGGTCTAGGACCTCATCATCCTCCACATCATCTTCCACCCACCCTTCACCACTGCCCTCCTTGTCAGTCTGCACACTGAGGAAAGCCGCAGCAGTTGGCACCTGTATTTCGTCATCATCATCACAGACGTGCTGTCGTGTTTCCATGTCCTCATCCTTAAACAGAAGTTGTTGGGCATCAGTGCACTCAATGTCTTCCACTTCTGGACCAGGGTTATGTGGATGGCCCACGGAAAGCACAGCAGCAGAGTCATCATAAAGCATAAGAGACTGCTGCATGACTTGGGACTCAGACTGCTTGGCTGATTTACAAGGGGCTGAGGTGAAAGACAGATGGCCATGGAGTTCAGGTGCCAACTCTGAGCTTTCATCAAGGGACCGGGTGGGAGACAATGTGAAGGAACTGGAGGCATTGTCAGCCACCCAATCTACTATCGCCTGTACTTGTTCTGGCCTCACCATTTGTTGAGCGGCATTCGGGCCTACCATATAACGTTGAAGGTTCTGTCGGCTACATGAGGAAGGTGTTTCACTTGTGTGTGTAGCTGGCACAGATCAACCATGTCCTCTCCTTGCAACAGGAGCTTCAGCAACACCACCAACACCAGCAGCACCAGCCGCACCACAACCACCACCATGTCCCTTATTTCACGCTCTCCTCAATCTGGACACAAATGTACTATGTAGCACTATTTATTAATACAAAAAAAAAAGAATAATAAATTATTATTCTTATTTTTTTTTAACAAAAGAAAATTGTAGATGCACTTTTTATTTTTGTGCAAGAAATGCACCGCTCACACCAGCAGCAGGAACCTCTCCCTACACCAGTATGAGATGATCTTAGAACGATAATCTGTCTTTCACAGCACCGACAGGAACCTCTCCCTACTGCAGTAGGAGATGATTTTAGAGCGATAAACTCTCCCTCAAAGCACCAACAGGAACCTGGCTCTATTGCAGTAGTAGTTGTTTTTAGAACGATAAACTGTCCCTCAAAGCACCAACAGGAACAATGCCCTAATGCAGTAGTAGTTGTTTTTAGAATGATAAACTCTCCCTCAGAGCGCCAACAGGAACCTGGCCCTAATGCAGTAGTAGTTGTTTTTAGAAAGATAAACTCTCCCTCAGAGCACCAACAGGAACCTGGCCCTAATGCAGTTGTAGTTGTCTTTAGAACAATGAACTCTACCTCAGAGCACCAACAGGAACCTGGCCCTATTGCAGTAGTAGTTGTTTTTAGAATGATAAACTCTCCCTCAGAGCACCAACCGGAACCTGGCCCTATTGCAGTAGTAGTTGTTTTAAGAAAGATAGACTCTCCCTCAGAGCACCAACAGGAACCTGGCCCTATTGCAGTAGTAGTTGTTTTTAGAACGATAAACTGTCCCTCAGAGCACCAACAGGAACCTGGCCCTATTGCAGTAGTAGTTGTTTTTAGAACGATAAACTCTCCCTCAGAGCACCAACCGGAACCTGGCCCTATTGCAGTAGTAGTTGTTTTTAGAACGATAAACTCTCTCTCAGAGCACCAACCGGAACCTGGCCCTATTGCAGTAGTAGTTGTTTTTAGAATGATAAACTCTCCCTCAGAGCACCAACAGGAACCTGGCCCTAATGCAGTTGTAGTTGTCTTTAGAACAATGAACTCTACCTCAGAGCACCAACAGGAACCTGGCCCTAATGCAGTAGTAGTTGTTTTTAGAAAGACCGGGTTCGCTCAACTCTACTCAGGAGCCGTAACCATTCTGCTCATCAATAGCAGAACCCTTCTGCAAAAGCTTGAATTATTGGGTAGGTATGGGGTTCTCAGATTTAAAGACCCCATGGCCAAAATCATCAACAGAGTAGTGGAAATCGTTAAATTCCATTATCTATCAAGTGCTAACATTTTCGTTTTAGGACATGCTTGAGAAGAATACAGATAGTTCCTATGATTGCGAAATGTGTTCTGTAAGCAAGGCTGCTATGGCTGATGCACTCAATCTATGTTGTGATCTTTCTGTTGTAGGCTACTCACTCTCTTGTAGGAACTGCACATCTGGAGCAACATTATGCTATGGTCCCAGTGTGACTTGTCCTTCTGGCTCTGTGTGTTTAGCCACATATACAAGAACAAGAATGAGTAAGTTCTTCAATAATATATTATACTGTTGTTAGCATGTGCCCCTGGATGTGTCTGATTTTCTGTTGTAAAATGATAATACATAAACCATGCAAACATGAACGCTGCATTTCAGGCAAACAGGTAAACACATATAACAGTACTACATTTTACTGGTTGTCAAATCTCCATATTTGGACAACTCAGTCACCCAGCAAAGCCTGGTGATCTGATGTTTCTCTTTCCCAGTTAAAGTGGAGTTCCACCCAGAATTTTTTTTTACATCATTCAAGTCTTTTGCCTATATAGACTTACCTTTGAAGAAAAAAAAACACCCTACTCACCAGATGACAACGATCCCCATTACAGGGATTATGAGCACATGAAGAGATATATCCAATGGTTACAGGAGCCAGCTTCCACGGATCTAAATAGAGTCACCGTACCTCCAAAAACCATAGGATGATGGAAAGGAAGAAGAGGAAGCACCCATAGTGAAGACTGTATGTTTTTTTAATTAAAATTCCATATTAAATACAAAGTCACTGTGAATAAGGAAGCAGGGGATGCAAATTGAGCTCCACCTGCCTTCCACTTCAGGTGGAAGTGATTTATCAGGCTAAGACCACACCCAACGTGTTTCGTCAGCACACACTGATGATGTCAGAATTTGCTGACGAAACGCCACAGTGACTTTGTTTTAATTGTTTTTGGTGTTGGTGGAGGATTTTTGCAGTCACCCCTGTTTTTCCCGGATGCTACACGGAATTTGCACATATGAATCATATGGTCATCAGCTATGGTTCGGGAGAAAGGTGTCCCCAAACTGGGTGACTCCCTTCCATAGACTCCAATGTTTAAGACAGCTAAAGTTTTTGTTGTAAGGGCCCCTTGAGACATTGGGTCCCCTTACAACAGTACTGCCTGTACCCCCCTGATGGCGGCCCTGAGTGTAGTTTATCCTTGGACTTCCCTCCGGGCAATGGATGGGCGGCCGGCTAGCTTCACCAGTGTCTCCTCTCCTCACGTCTCCTCCCTCCTCCACCGTAGCTTCTCCTCTGGGTGACGGACGGGCGGCCAGCTAGCTTCCCCTGCGTCTCCTCTCCTCGCGTCTCCTCCCTCCTCCACCCAGCATCCAGGGTAGCTTCTCCTCGGGCTTCCCTCTGGGAGATGGACAGGCTACCGGCTAGCTTCCCCAGTGTCTCCTCTCCTCGTGTCTCCTCCCTCCTCCACCCGGCATTTAGCACAGCTTCTCCTTTCGGCCAATTGGGAAGCGGGTCTCAGGACCCACTTCCTGTTTGGCCGGGAGGATAATTAGTGTGACAGTAGTGAATATTCACAGAACTATGGGCTTTGGGTGCAGTCCTCTGTGCCCTGAACCCACCCTATTTTGAAGCCTATTAGAGCCTCTGGCTGTAATCATGTACTTAAAAAAAAAATCCCCCATTGGAATCCATGCGTCTGGCGCCCTCCATATAGATCAGGGGGCCAGACGCATGGAAGGAGGAGCGGTGCCCATGTGCCCCCCTATGGAAGGGCCGCCACTGCTTTGCATAGGTATTTTAGGAACACTAAGGTGAGCACAAATAGATTTAAGGACAGATTTTTCCCATGGGCTATTAACACAATAGATGCAAAAATGAAAAACAAGTTATTTAGCCAGCGGTAACAGATTTTGTTCCACGATAGGGTAGAGTATAACCTTTTTATAATGATATGATTGTTATTTTTTTTATTCACATATACAGTATATATAAATACGTGTTTGTCTTTTATTTTTTCTTTTAAGGAGGAGTATGCAAGCATTATTATTTGTAATGTGGGAAGTGGCATTTGCAATTTCGTTGTAAATTTTATTTTACAATGACAATAAAAGCCTCCTTATCTTCTCATCCAACGGTCATGATAAATTACCAGTTTTATTCAGGACAAAGTACTTAGTTTGATTTGTTTGACAGTCTGCCCCATCTGCTAATGATAATTACCTCCCCCTCCCCCCCCGTTATCCTTTGCTCCCTATATGCCTGGCGGAGACCCAAACAGACGCCCTGTGGAAATTTCAAGTCAGTCTCAGTCAAAGATTAAAATAAAGGATAAGGAACCTTCCTCGGCTTCCAAAGCGGCAGCTCTCAGGCTTGGAAATAGACATGTGCAATTCGGTTTTCGAAGAAATTCAACAAATTCGTTAAACATATTCAGAAACATTCGAATTGACAAACACCCGTTTAACTAATTTTTCCGAAAACTAAAATTCGAAAGAAAGAAAATCCAAAATTTAAAAGAACGAAAATCCTAAATGCGAAAATATGAAATTCGAAAACCTGAAATTTGCAAATCCGAACATTAAAAAATCAGAAAATTTAAAAATGTAAAAATCAGAAAATAAGAACGAAAATCAGAAAATTCGGAAACCCGAAAATTTGAAAAAACCTGAAATAATAACTGACTAACTAACTAATAATAACTATTACTAACTATTCAATTATAAGTATTGGAATTTCCTTTCCAATTTGGCTGTTAGTGATCCTAAGGAATACAAATTTATCCGAAGTTCCAAATTATCCGAATTAACGAATGCCACATCTAAACGAATGGAACATAACAAATAAATAATAATAAACATTAATAATGATAACAATGTTTTATTATTATTATTATTATTTATTATTATTAATGTGTTATGTTCCATTTGTTTAGATACAGCATTCGTTATTTCAGATAATTCGTAACTTTGAATAAATTTGTATTTGTTACGTTCACTAACAGCCAAATTTGAAAGGAAATTCCAATACCTATAATTTAATAGTTGGTTATTATTAGTTAGTTAGTTATGATTTCGGATTTTCGTTCTTATTTTTGGATTTTCGTTATTTCAAATTTTTGGATTTTCATTGTTATTTTATTTTATTTAATCTTAAACGGATTATCAAAATAATACCACATCTAAACGAATGGAACGTAACAAATTAGAATTTTTCCGAAGTTACCGTACAAATTTATTCACAATGATAGATTACGATCATGATGAATGATCCAAAAAAACAAGAAATAAAACAAAAAGGAATGGAACGAAAACAAACTAATTTTTCGGCAGTGCACATGTCTACTTGGAAATTAGTTTGTAAGATACAGGTTACCAGTTTCGAGTTACAGAGGAAGTCTAGTGCTAGAAATATTGATTTCACTATAACATTTGCGGCGATATCTCACATGTGCGGTGCGAACGTTTTTCATATACAGCGTGACCTACTTATGTGTTCGCCAACGCGCATGGGTACGGGGGTGCTTTAACATTTCTTTTTTAATTACTATTATTTATTTTATTACATTTTTTTTATTATTACACTGTCTCTTTAAAAAAATGTTATCACTTTTATTGTTGTCACAAGAAATGTAAACATCTCTTCTGGCAAGGTCAAGGCATGGCAGGTCTTCTTTTGGGAGAGATATGGGGTCAATAAGACCCCCCCCCCCATCACCCCTCTACAATGGCATCAGATAAAAAAAAAACATTGATCTAATGCTTTCGAAAAGAAAAAAATGGCCTTGCTTACTTCGGCCGTGAACCGGAAGTGACATCATGACGTCACTCAGGGCCTCCTAGGCCATGGAGATGAACGGAGGCCATCTAATCTCTATAGCCAGCTGCCGTCACCGCCAGATCAGTTCCCGGGCTTCACAATGAGCAAGGTAAGCTCGAGAACCACTGGAAAGAGGCACGTGCACCTGGAGAGGGGGGTTGGATGACCTAAAAGTGCTTCTAAAAGTGATCCAGAGGCTAAGCAGCCACTCGGAACACTCTTGGCAGAAAAAGCAGAGGCTGCTGAAAATGTTAATACCGGGGTTATGGCATCTAGCTGAGCTATGTCCCGAGTATTAAACTCCAAAGTAATGCCGTAAATTCCCAGTTAGGTGGTCGGTCGGCAAGACAATATTACACAAAGACGCAAACCTGATTGTATTGATTACCCCATTATGGACTTAAATTGTCCTGCCTAGAGAGGTATCTAGGAACACAAAGGAGGATAGAATAGGTAAGGGCCAATGGTTCAAGAAAGGTTGACCGCACTCCCAGGTATGAAGCAGTGATGATATACTGTAAATAATAAGATTAAGCAAACCTTGATTTGTGAAACGTGTTAAAGTGGAGTTCCACAGAGAATTTTTTTTTTTTGATCTGAAGCCCATCCGTAGTCTCCTGGCATCTCTTCCTGAAAGAAGTGCATGGTGGGTAACCATCATGCACTCCTCGATCTCGGTCCGCCTTAAATCGCATCATTTCCTGTCTGGAAATAACACGATTTTACAGTACAGGGAAGCCCACTGACTCCTGGGAAATGATGAGTCACATCTCCCAGGAGGCCAAGCGAAGCAGGAAGTGAGGAGAAGATCCTAGGACCTAAAAGAGGCAAATTACAGAAACAACCTAGCAACAAGCGACTTAGGGTGAGTATAAACATTTTTTTCCCTTCAAAGATAAGTCTATATAGGCAAAGGACTTGAATGATGTAAAAAAAAATTCTGGGGGGAACTCCACTTTAAGCAAACCTTAATTTGTGAAACGTGTTAATCTTGCCATGCCTGCATAGAGGTCTCATGATGTCTTATGATGTATCTTAATGGATTTTTATCTTCAATAAAGTAATCATCACTGCTTCATAACTGGGAGTGCGGTCAACCTTTCTTGAACCATTGGCTCTTATCCAGGCTGAGGACTGGACCTGCACCCCAAGGTTGAGGGGAGCAATCATTCCCACCTGGAGCGGCACAGCTCTGTCTTTGTATCCCGAGGATAACTAAGGGCCCAGTAAAATATAAGTACATGTAAGTATTTGGGGATAGGGAGGTCAGATGCCCTTATGAAAGACGTGAACTTCTGCGGTCATTAATCCACAGTCCCTACTAGGACCGGAATTTAGGTATCGTTAATTGTGCTTTTGGATACAAATATCCAAAGAGGAAGTGTTTGTTCCGCATATTAACAACCTCCTGGAGATAGGGAGGATTAAAATTGTAGTAAACCCTCCTATCATGTTCAGCCAAGGAAGCTGCCATCTTGGCCTCTGTTTAACCTCCAACTGCCATGATGCTGCACATGTGATCAGCTATGACATCAGTCATTGGATGGTTTGGCAGTTTGGTTTAGAGCACAACCAATGGGAGTGTTACATTTCCGGCACATGCCGGAAATCTAACTGGTTTTAACCTGTTAAATGGATGGGTTTACTACGGCTTTAAGGGATATCCATTTTCTTGCAGGCCACTATAAAGACATGATTGAGAAAAGCTTGTATGCCAAGAGTCCAGCCCAATCCCCAAAAGGATTACCTGAGGAGTTAGGCCTCATACACACGGACGTTTTTTGACGCCGGCGTTTTCTGGCGTTTTTTGCAGCTCTCCATGTTAGTCAATGGCCCCATAAAAACGTCGGCGTTTCTGAGCTGTAGGTGGCGTCGGCGTTAGTGAGCAGAAAGTAGAACCCATGGCCATCGCGTTCTGAGGCTGTAACGTTTTGACGTTTTTTGACGCCGACGCCACAATATGCCAACAAACGCCAACAAACGCCACCTAATATTGTATCGGCGTTTTCCGGCGTTTTTTGACGCCAACGTTTTTAGGTTGAAAAATAGCAGAGGGATGATTTTTTTTAAAAAACGCCTATTGACGCCGACGCTCACTAACGCTCAAAAACGCCAATGCATAACGCCGAAAAACGTCGACTTTTTTTCCTTGACGTCGGACCCGACGTTTTGTTTATTTTATTAGATACGCCCGTGTGTATGAGGCCTAAAGAGTAACTGGATACTAATTGAAGATTTAATGAAAAAAAGTTATTTTTAATGCTGTGGTTATTTTTATTCCAGAAATGTTTAAAGTGTGTTTACTTATACAGCAGGCGGTTATCTCTCGGAATCGTATGCACTGTCATGTTCAACTCAGGACAAGTGTAACATGAGAGGTAGCGCCAGGATGTATTCTGGATGGTTGTTACAGAGGGGCACATCCTGTTGTTTCACTGACCACTGCACGCCAGCTTTGCCAACCTGTAAGTTACTGCTTGCTTCTTTCTTATGAGTATTAACTGTAAACACACTAACTTCTTGCCAACCACATAATGCATATGAAATGGGAGATTCCCGCGCTAGGGATATGAGGGTAAGTAATTGTGTGTAGGAAAAAGCTGCCTTCCTGGGTTTTCAATAAAGAAAATGGTGGGTATGTCTAGCAATAGCAGGAAGATGGCGCTATTCCCTAAGGTCTTAGTGACCACTGAACTGTGCTACCAGTGAATTAATAAGTAAATAAATAATTAAATAAATGCTGACCCCTTCCTTTAGAACACAGGTGTCAAACACAAGGCCCGCGGGCCGAATCCGGCCCTCCAGGCCATTTCATGTAGCCCTCACACCTCTCCTGCAGCTGCAGGGGAGCTCCAGCCCATCTCTGGTCCTCCTCCAGACCCTGTACTTTCTGCTTTCCAACGATGCATCTATCTTCTTCCCAGCAGCAGCATAAGGTAAGGGGGTACACTTTGATGTAAGTGAGGGTGGAGGATTCAACTTCTGATGGTGGGGGTGACTCTTGACATCTAATGTAAGGGAAGGGGATGCTCTGGACATATAGTCTTAAAGATACAACCGGCCCTTTAATGGGCAATCATAATGCTGATGTGGCCCACAATGAAATTGAGTTTGACACTACTGCTTTAGAAAATCATATTGTGTGAATACATAAGGTGTATTCAGGCTGAAATTATAAATGTATATAAATAATAAAAAATGTATATCTGTGCTTATTAGTAATCCAGTTGTGCAAAAATAGTGATAAATATGAACAAGTGTAAAACCACATCCATTAAACACATAAAATGCAGTACACCGTATATAGATATAAATACATAAAAGGTGATGAATAAAAAAGGTGATGAATAAAAATATATATATAGCATAAATCAGAGTTCCAGCACTTTCCCCCACTCCTGCTCTTTTGGTGTTTGTGGGCTGTGCCCAATTATGTGTCCATATACAGATACAGATACTCCAGTGACAGTCTAAATTATGCGAATCCTTGCTGAGAAAGTTATATGCTGAAGAAATTGTTATTTAGTGCATAAATTCCACAAAGTGATCCGGTGACTTCACACACTCTTATTCGGTATTCTCGTGACTCCAAATCCGTGCTCCCCACATGTGTCCCCACTCACCAGAGAGAAGTACCCCTGCAGGGGTGGCCCGCTTTTGCTGTATCTTTAACCCCGGTCAGCTCGGGTCTTGCACAGCCTGGGCGTCCTAGTTGCTCCTGTCCTCTGATGATCCTCGACTTTAGTATGCAGATCCTCCGGTATTGGGGTGTGGGTAAAAATAAAACCCAAATAGTGTGATACCGTAAAAAAAATATAGTACTTTATTTACCTCATGAATAGCACCAATTCATAAAACCAATTTATAAAACCATCCCCTATCCTGGGAGGTACAATGTTACACTCCTGGATAGATACTCTATAAAGGACAAATTGCTACAATAGTTTTTGGCAGCGCGGCTGCCTTGTTGAGGAAGGGACGGTTCCCTTCCTCTTCCTGTGGCTTGGGTCCCAAGGAGGAAAGACGCTAGCCGAAAAATCCGGAAATGACGTCAGAGCGCCTGTGCGTGATAATGGCACCGCCAAACGCGTTTCGCCATCGAACGGACGACGACTATTTTTCGGCTAATAAGCACAGATATACATTTTTTATTATTTATATACATTTATAATTTCAGCCTGAATACACCTTATATATTCACACAATATGATTTTCTAAAGGAAGGGGTCAGCATTTATTTAATTACTTATTTACTTATTAATTCACTGGTAGCACAGTTCAGTGGTTACTAAGACCTTAGGGAATAGCGCCATCTTCCTGCTATTGCTAGACATACCCACATAATGCATATGTAGGGTGGCCTTAACCTCTTGCTTACCGGGCGCTTAAAACCCCCTCCTTCCCAGACCAATTTGAATGACAATTGCGCGGCCGTGCGACGTTGTACCCGAACAAAATTATTATCATTTTATCCCACAAATAGAGCTTTCTTTTGGTGGTATTTGATCACCTCTGCGGTTTTTATTTTTTGCGCTATAAACAAACAAATAGGGACAATTTTGAAAAAAGAACAATATTTTTTACTTTTTACTATAATACAAATCAAAAAAAAAAAAATATATATATATATATATATTAAAAAAAATTATTCATCAGGTTTGGCCGATATATATTCTTCTACATATTTTTGGTAAAAAAAAAACCACAATCAGCGTATATTGATTGGTTTGCACAAAAGGCATTGCGTCTACAAACTATGGGAATTGATTTATGGAGTTGTTACATAGTTACATAGTTAGTCAGGTTGAAAAAAGACACACGTCCATCTAGTTCAACCAAAAAAAAAAAAACATTTATATGTATATAACCAAATAATCCCATATACAATCCTTCACCCACAGTTGATCCAGAGGAAGGCAAAAAACCCCAGCAAACCAATGATCCAATTTGCTATAAGGGGGGAAAAAATTCCTTCCTGATTCCCCGAGAGGCAATTGGATTCACCCTGGATTAACTTTACCTAAAAATGTTAGTACCCAGTTATATTATTTACATTAAGGAAAGAATCCAGGCCTTTTTTAAAGCAATCAACCGTGCTGCCCAAAACCACCTCTGGAGGGAGTCTATTCTACATTTTCACAGCTCTTACTGTGAAGAAACCTTTCCGTTTTTGTAGATGAAATCTTTTTTCCTCTAGACGTAAAGAGTGCCCCCTTGTCCTTTGTGATGACCTTAAAGTAAATAACTCCACACCAAGTTCACTATATGGACCACTTATATACTTGTACATGTTGATCATATCCCCCCTTAATCTCCTCTTCTCAAGAGAGAATAAATTCAGTTCCTCTAATCTTTCCTCATAGCTGAGCACCTCCATGCCTCTTATTAGTTTGGTTGCCCTTCTCTGCACTTTCTCCAGTTCCCCCGATATCCTTTTTGAGAACTAATGCCCAAAACTGAACTGCATATTCCAGATGAGGTCTTACTAATGATTTGTACAGGGGGGGCATAATGATGTCTCTATCTCTGGAGTCCATACCTCTCTTAATACAAGAAAGGATTTTACTTGCTTTGGAAACTGCAGCTTGGCATTGCATGCCATTATTAAGCTTATGATCTACCAACACCCCCAGATCCTTCTCCACTATGGATTCCCCCAGTTGTACTCCCCCTAGTATGTACGATGCATGGATATTCTTAGCCCCCATGTGCATAACTTTACATTTATCAACATTAAACCTCATTTGCCACACAGTCGCCCAATTAGACAGTGCATTGAGGTCGGCTTGTAAGTTGGAGACATCCTGCAAGGAAGTCATTCCACTGCATAGCTTGGTGTCATCTGCAAACACCGAAATTATACTTTTAATCCCAGACCCTATAATACCTTTTATTTTTATTTTATTTTTTTTAACTAGTAATGGCGGGGATCTGGAATTTTTATCAGGACTTTGATATTGGGGCGGACAGATCGGACATTTTTGACACTTTTTTGGGACCAATGACATTTACACAGCGATCATAAATTTAAATATCCACCAATTACTATATAAATGTCATTGGCAGTGAAGGGGTTAACCTGCAGGGGGCAGTGAAGGGGTTAACTGTGTTCCCTCGTTGTGTTTTAACTGTATTGGGGCTGTGCTGGCCGGGACATAACAGATCTCACTGATCCCGATCACAGGGATCAGTAGATCTGCTATGTCCCCCTTCACAGAACGGAGAACCGCCATGTTTAGATTGGCAGTTCCCCATTCTGCAGCTCTGACAGGCGATTGCAGGTCACTAGTGTACATCGAGTCCGCCTGACCCGCGGGCACGCCCACGCGTTTTAACATGTTTTAAAGGAATAGGATCATTTTTTTTAGGGTCGCAACCGCTTGCCATCTGCCCCACAGCAGTTTTACTGCTACAGGGCAGCCTCTGTGTGCAGGATCACATATATATACATGATCCTGCACTTCAAGGTAGTGGGCGCGAGTCCCGATGTCTGCTGGCACCCGCCGATCGCTCGGTACACAGGCAGAACAGGGCAGATTGCTGTTCTGTCAGTAAGAAAGACATGGATCCTGTGTTCCTGCAAAGCAGGGATATGAATCCATGCCTTCCCCTAGTACAAGCGCCTCCCCCACAGTAAGAAAGCACTGGCTAGGCACACATTTAAACCTTTGAATGCCCCTGATGTTTAGCCCCTTTCCAGCCAGCGTCATTAGTACAGTAACAGTGCATATTTTTAGCACTGATCATTGTATTAGTGTCACCGGTACCCAAAAAAGCATCAAAAGTGTCAGTTATTGTCCAATTGTCAACCGCAATATTGCTGTCCCTCTATAAGTCACTGATCACCGCCATTACTAGTAAAAAAGAAATATATAGAAATATCCCATCGATTGTAGACGAGATAACGTTTGAGCAAACCAATCAATATACGTTTATTAGGATTTTTTTACCAAAAATATGTAGCAGAATACATATTGACCTAAATTTATGAATGAAATTTATATATAAAAATGTTTTATATTTTTATTGGATGTTTTATAGCAGAAAGTAAAAAATATTGTTTTGTTTTTTTTTTCAAAATTGTCGTTCTTTTTTTGTTTATAGTGCAAAAAATAAAAAAGACAGAGGTGCCGTGTCGCAAAAAATGGGCTGGTCAGGAAGGGGAGTATACCTTCTGGACGCGATGTGAATAATGCCCACATGGCACACATAACCATCCATCATGGAGAAGGTGCCTGTGCTTGGAGAGCACTCACTGTGCGCTCCCAGCACAGCGACCGAGCTGTCACAGACAGCCCTCAGTCTTGGGATCATGACTAAGCTCCGGGGGTCGGAGTGAAACACACTGGGGGCGTGGCCTGGCTGAGGTTGCCACTCCATCCATTCACTGCAGCAGGACACCACAAATGTGCGACTTCTAGGGGTCACCCTTCCTTTCTTGAGCCCTCAGTCTTGAGACAGACTTCAGACCATGGAACCACAGAGACAGGCGATCAAAGAGGTCACATGATTGGAAATTCCCCCCAATTGCAGAGCGGCCCTATTGAATTCAATGGGTGAGATTGAGAGGTGGCATCAGCTATAAAACTCTGCATCCTGAGTTAAAAATTGTTTAGTTCAGACTTGGGAGAATGGCCAGGGGTGGTAAACTGCAGCTTCCCTGTCACCTGTGTGAAAGAGTCCTAACAGGCCCATATTTCCCCACCTACATAATATCTCTCCCACTAGGCCCATGCCCAAACCTCCCCCAATGACATAGTGTCACCACCCAAGAGGCCCCTGTCCCCATCTACATAATATCTCTCCCACTAGGTCCATGCCCAAACCTCCCCCAATGACATAGTGTCACCACCCAAGAGGCCCCTGTCCCCACCTACATAATATCTCTCCCACTAGGCCCATGCCCAAACCTCCCCCAATGACATAGTGTCACCACCCAAGAGGCCCCTGTCCCACATCTACATAATATCTCTCCCACTAGTTCCATGCCAAAACCTCCCCCAATGACATAGTATCACCACCCAAGAGGCCCCTATCCCCCATCTACATATCACCCCAACTACCCAAGGTGGCCTTACATAGAAACAAGGGTTCTTCAAAAAGTTTCCGCACTTTGCACTCCTTTTATAAGTTTTGCAGCTATCTTAATCACAGCGTAACAACTCTTATACTAAACTGCAGCCGGCTTGCCAGACAGACTAGTCACATGACACACTCAAACAAGACAAGACAGGGCAATAAATTCTCCACAGGATGTGGAAACCTTGCAACAAGATCTGAACAAATTAATGGGGTGGGCAGACAAGTGGCAAATGAGATTTAACTTAGATTAATGTAAGATAATGCATTTGGGTGCCAAGAATATGAAGGCAAACCACTCACTAGGGGAAGAGCCTCTGGGGGAATCTAGGATTGAAAAAGACCCAGGGGCCCTAGTAGAGAACAGGTTCAGCAATGGCATGCAATGCCAAGCTGCTGCAAGCAAAGCTAACAAAGTGTTGGCATGCATCAAGAAGGGGATCAACTCCAGGGATGAATTGATAATTCTCCCAATATACAAGTCTCTGGTGAGGCCGCACCTGGAATATGCCGTCCAGTTCTGGGCACCAGTCCTCAGGAAGGATGTCCTGGTATTGGAAAGGGTTCAGAGAAGGGCAGCAAAGCTAATTAAGGGATTGGAGGACCTAAGTTATGAGGAAAGATTACAAGCACTGAACTTATCCTCTCTGGAGAAGAGACGCTTGAGAGGGGATATGATTTCAATGTACAAATACTGTACTGGTGACCCCACAATAGGGACAAAACTATTCAGTGCAAGAGAGTACACAAAGACACGCGGCCATTCACTAAAAATAGAAGAAAGGCGATTTAACCTTAAAATGCGTAGAGGGTTCTTTACGGTAAGAGCAGTGAGGATGTGGAATTCTCTTCCACAAGCAGTGGTTTCAGCTGGGAGCATAGATCATTTAAAAAACTATTAGATGGGCACCTAAAGGACCACAGCATTGAGGGCTATACAATGTAATACTGACATAAAAACACACACATAGGTTGGACTTGATGGACTTGTGTCTTTTTTCAACATCGCTGACTATGTAACTATATGTAAGACTAATTACTACTCCTCCCGCCCTTTACCAAGTCCAACGAAAATATAAAAGTGCAGAAACTTTTTGAAGAACCCTCATAATTAACATATAATTACAAATAGTTAATAACATTCAGTGACAGTTGATCCTATCACAAATACCATATCTTAGGAGAGGCCTGAGCTGGCACTGAGATATCATGTAATCAAATTAAAAATATCCAAGAGGAAACTGATGCTGGAAAATGAGAAAAGATGTGGCACTATCCTTTCAACATGGCCACCAATCAATGCGTCACCATGACAAACTTTAGCCCATGGAAATCTATAACCACCATGAAAGGTCTAGTTGGTTAGGCTTGTCCCCCAAGGCCACATTCTTATCTTCTCACTCTCGCCCCTATTGCCCCCATGGTCCCCATGGCATCAGTCAAAAAGCTAGAGGCAATCAATGCTAGAGTAAGGCTTAAGTCTAGCCACTTCAGCCCTAGAAGGTTTTACCCCCTTCATGTCCAGGCCATTTTTTGCGATACGGCACTACGTTACTTTAACTGACAATTGCGCAGTCGTGCGAAGTTGAACTCAAATAAAATCGATGTCCTTCTTTTCCCACAAATAGAGCTTTCTTTTGGTGGTAATTGATCACCCTATTTATTTTTTGCGCTATGGACAAAAAAAGAGTGACAAAACAATATTTTTTACTTTCTGTTATAAAACATATCCAATAAAAATATGTAAAAAAATCGAATTTCTTCATCAATTTAGGCCAATACGTATTCGGCTATATATTTTTGGTAAAAAAATCCCAATTAGCGTATGTTGATCGATTTACAAACTATGAGATATTTTTATGGCATTTTTATTTTAACTAGTAATGGCGGTTATCAGTGATTTTTAGCTTGACTGTGACATTGCAGCAGACAAATCGGACACTAAGTGACACTTATGAGGACCAGTGACACTAATACAGTGATCAGTGCTAAAAAAAATGCACTGTCACTGTATAAATGACACTGGCAGGGAAGGGGTTAACATCAGGGGTGACCAAAGGGTTAAGTGTGCTCCTAGGGAGTGCTTGCTAACTGTGTGGGGAATGGACTAACTGGAGGAAGAGAGAGATCTGTGTTCCTGATTAGCAGAAACACAAGATATCCGGACCCGCTGATTGACTCCTGCTGTGTCCAATCACAGCGGGAGCGGGCCTCTGGCGGCGCATGCACGCCCCAGACCCGGAAGCCAAAACAATGTACAGGTACATTGTTTCCCGCAGCTGGGCCATCATGACACAGGAAATGTGGGATGGCCGGTCAGGAAGCGGTAAAGCATTCCCTAGCAAGTTTATTGCTGAAAGGACTAAGTGTAGTATTGAATTTTGTATTCTTTTTGTATTTTTGAATCATGTAATCTTGTTCTGTTTTACCCTTAGTGCCAACTGAAAACTTTACTTCCAATGAGTTGACATGCCCGTCCTGCTTTTCTTATAATAATTCACCATGTTATGAAGAAAGTCCCATGACTTGCAGGGGGGATGAGAACATGTGCATCCACATGACCACAAAAATATTAGGTAAATAATCCGAGCCAATTGGGTGAATTTACTAAAGATTCCGAGGTTATTCATCTAGTAAAGTGAATGTGTACTTTGCAAACTGAACATTAAACTTGATTCATTATGGATACCCAATGTACGAATACTCAAGTGCAAGCAAAAGTTGTTTTTTTTATTCCGCTTCGACAGTGGATAGACAGATGGGTTAGTATACACCCCCCCCCCCCCCCTTATTTTTTTTGTTGAAAACGAACGTGAACTCATAAGCATGTAACCCATAGGTATTACTTAGTTCAAATTACAAGTCAAACGTTTCATGTGTAAGTGAAATGATCTACTTATTGGAGCCTTAGAAATCATTTAAGTGGGTTAACCGAGCCTAATAAATGGATTATAAAAACACCAGTACACCTACGTGTACAAGAGTAGGGGGGACGTTCAGTACCCTGAAAGAAGTATTGTACCACTTAATAATATTCTTTTCGTCCTGCCCGTACAGTTGAGTAACCTTCATTTCAAAAGTCAACCGTGATTCCCATTTTGTCTTGTTCTAATGTACTAAGTTTTTATGTTTTTCTTATGTTTTAAGTTATGATGTGAATCAGGAAAGTCGTTATTTGAACG
>BLSH010461312.1:1659085-1670378 GCA_018402905.1 Glandirana rugosa
AAAAGTGACAAAAACCGGCTAAATATAAGAAGGAGTATAAACGCTATTTTTTTTTTAGCGTTAGCGGCAAACGGCGATTGCGATTTTTTTTTTATCGCAAATATGAGGAAGAATATAAATCGGCCAAAAACAGTGAAAAAAATGTTTTTTTATATATTTTTTTGGATTTGTATTTTAGCAAAAAGTAAGAAATTTGTTTTTTTTTGCAAAATTGTCGCTCTTCTTTTGTTTATAGCGGCGATCTGAAATGACGCAGCAATGATCAAATACCACCAAAAGAAAGCTCTATTTGTGGGAAAAAAAGGACGCAAATTTCGTTTGGGTACAACGTCGCAAATCCGCGCAATTGTCAGTTAAAGCGACGCAGCGCCGAATCGCAAAAAGGGCTCCGGTCCTAAAACTGGAAATCCTTCCGGTCCTTAAGTGGTTAAGGGGAACCTCACGCCAAAATTAAAAAAAAAAAAGGAGGTGGGGTTCCCCCTAAAATCCAAACCAGACACTTATCTGAGCATGCAGCCTGGCCGACCAGGATAGGGGGGATGGGCGAGCGCCCCCTCCTGAACCGTACGCTACATGCCTCTTTCCCACATCCCTGGGCTGTGGTTGTGGGGGTCTGCAGGTGGGGGGCTTATTGTAATTTGGAAGTCCCCTTTAATAAGGGGGCCCCTAGATCCTGGCCCCCCGTATGTGAATTAGTATCGGGTACATCGTAACCCTACTACTTCGCCATAAGTGTCAAAAAAGAAAAAACTACAGGAGACAATTAGGGACAAATCCTATATTAAAGGAATCCATCATCAATCACTGCGCCTGATGGACCCAAGAAAAAAAAAAAACGCAACAGCTCATCCTCCATGGGAGGGCTCCTGCCGACTGAGTGTTTTTTGCGTTGACAGTCTATTTATATGGAAGGGCGGGGCCATCCGGTGAAGTAAGACCATGACCCGCCCCCTCTGACCTCACATGATGTCAGAAGGGGCAGGGTCGCTCGCTTACGTCGCCAGGTGGCCCCGCCCTGCCATATAAATAAGCTGTAAAAGCTAAAAGCGCGCAGACAGCGGGAGCCCTCCCAACAGGGAGAAGCTGTGTGTGCCATCTGTGCGCAATGCATTATGGGGCGCTCTGCGGCGGCAAAGTCGCTGCGAATGCCCCATAATGTTCTAAATTTGACGAACGGGCGACTCGAACTGCGGGCCCATCCCTACCAGTTATATGATTAATTAGACAGAATGGTTATGATGCCCTTGAGTGGCATGTGCCACGTCCCAAATGATACATGGAAAATACTGGGAAAAAATAATGGACTTTAAAGGCACGTATAATAAAAGTTTTTTACAATTTATTGGTTCACATTAAAAGGTTTTACCACAAAATACAAAAAATAAGATAATTTGTAATAAACACACAAGCCATTTAAAATTGAATAGGACTTCACGTGGTTCCCCTAGAGCAGCCTTTCTCAACCTTTTCAACACAGAGGAACCCTTGAAATAATTCTCCGGTCTCAGGGAACCCCTGCTAAAAATTAAGTAAGTACACCCCTCACATTTTTGTAAATATTTTATTCTATCTTTTCATGTGACAACGCTGAAGAAATGACACTTTGCTACAATGTAAAGTAGTGAGTGTACAGCTTGTATAACAGTGTAAATTTGTTGTCCCCTCAAAATAACTCAGCACACAGCCATTAATGTCTAAACCACTGGCAACAAAAGTGAATACACCCCTAAGTGAAAATATCCAAATTGAGTCCACTTAGCCATTTTCCCTCCCTGGTGTCATGTGAGTCATTAGTGTTACAAGGTCTCAGGTGGGAGTGGGGAGCAGGTGTGTTAAATTTGGTGCTATCACTCTCACTCTCTCATACTGGTCACTGGAAGTTCAACATGGCACCTCATGGCAAAGAACTCTCTGAGGAAAAAAAGTTTTGTTGCTCTACATAAAGATGGCCTAGGCTATAGGAAGATTGCCAAGACCCTGAAACTGAGCTGCAGCCCTGTGGCCAAGACCATACAGCGGTTTAACAGGACAGGCTCCACTCAGAACAGCGCCTCGCCATGGTCGACCAAACAAGTTGAGTGCACATTCTCAGCGTCATATCCAGAGGTTGTCTTTGGGAAATAGACGTATGAGTGCTGCCAGCATTGCTGCAGAGGTTGAAGGGGTGGGGGGTCAGCCTGTCAGTGCTCAGACCATACGCCGCACACTGCATCAAATTGGTCTGCATGGCTGTCGTCCCAGAAGGAAGCCTCTTATAAAGATGATGCACAAGAAAGCCTGCAAACAGTTTGCTGAAGACAAGCAGACTAAGGACATGGATTACTGGAACCATGTCCTGTGGTCTGATGAGACCAAGATAAACTTATTTGGTTCAGATGGTGTCAAGCGTGTGTGGCGGCAACCAGGTGAGGAGTACAAAGACAAGTGTGTCTTGCCTACAGTCAAGCATGGTGGTGGGAGTGTCATGGTCTGGGGCTGCATGAGTGCTGCCTGCACTGGGAAGCTACAGTTCATTGAGGGAACCATAAATGCCAACATGTACTGTGACATACTGAAGCAGAGCATGATCCCCTCCCATCGGAGGCTGGGCAGCAGGGCAGTATTCCAACATAACGACCCCAAATACACCTCCTAGACGACCACTGCCTCAGGATTAATCATTTGTCAGATACTGTATACACCATAATTTGTGGACTCTATAACCTTCCTACAGACTACATAATATACACTCATTTGGGTTATTTTCACCAACGAAATGTAGCAGAATACATTTTGGGCTAAATTTATGAAGAGCAATTATTTATTTGCAAAATCTTATAACAGAAATAACGAAAAAAGTTTTTTTCACAATTTTCTGTCTTTTTTCTTTATTAAAAAAAAACAGTGGTGATTAAATACCACCAAAAGAAAGCTCTATTTGTGTGAACACAATGATAAAAATTTAGTTTGGTTACAGTGCTGCGTGACTGCACAATTGTTATTCAAAGTGCAACGGGGCTGAAAGCTGAAAATTGGTCTGGGCAGGTAGGGGGTAAATGTGCTCTGTATTAAAGTGGTTAAAATTGCATCACTTTTGCACTGCATATATGTGAACCATTGAAAATTGAGTCATTCCACTTGTCATGGGATTCCATGCTTTCTGGAACAAATCCGAAATTGCATCAGTGTGGACCAAGGCTAATAGTGTTCTGATCTAACATTTGGAATTAGTGTATGTGCAAAGGAAAGCCTAATGGAATAGATGCCCATATTCATCTCCCAAGTGAAGGACAGGGAGGCCCGGAGTAAATGAGAAGACAAAAAATTGAACGAAGGGTCAGCATGACAGGGGTAAAAGGGGTTTGGAATTAAAGTTCTATTATTTTGCAGAAAAATACATTTTGAAAGATCTATATGATTGGTTCATAGGTGGGAACAGGTAGAGCCGCAAGGGGCCTGACAGGGGGTCTTCAGTTGGAATGCAGATTAGCCAGGGAAAAATCCCCTCCCGTCTGCCCCTTGTGTTTTACCTATTTTATTGTGGGTTGGTTTGATTTTCTGGTTGTTGGCATGCAGCCAGCAGGGTGCAAGGACCTTGTAGTTTGCTGTGGGCACTAAGGTACTTTATAGGGACTTGTCTGAGGTACTGTTACCAGATGTTCTAATGGAGGTATCTGCGGTTGGTTGTGTCCGAGCCGGTTGGTGTTGCATGTGGAGGCCTGTGTAAAGTAGGTCGCAGGCAGCGGCAGCTCCTCCATAGAGGGCACTAATAAGCCGCCCCACCCCCCGATCCCCCCCCCGCTGATTTCTCAAAGAAAAAAAAACATGGGCCGCTGGGACATGGCTGACAGCAATTCCCAAAGCCCATTGGTCAGCCATTAAAGTGCATAGATGTGCTCCAGCAAGGCGACAGACAGTGACTGATTGGTCAGGAGCGGGGGCAGGAGCGGGACTGGCAGACATGCTGGGACTGCATGCACACCTGTGATTCTCGTTGACCGAGGGAGAGAGAATGGCCTGACGAGGTAAGCACTGCTGTGCTGTGTACTGGGCTGCAATACCTGTGTACTGGGCTGCAATGCCTGTGTACTGGCTGGCTGCAATACCTGTGTACTGGGCTACAATACCTGTGTACTGGTTGGTTGCAACACCTGTGTGCTGGCTGGCTGCAATAACTGTGTACTGGCTGGCTGCAATACCTGTGTACTGGGCTGTAATACCTGTGTACTGGCTGGCTGCAATACCTGTGTCCTGTGCTGCAATACCTGTGTCCTGTGCTGTAATACCTGTGTACTGGCTGGCTGCAATACCTGGACGGTGATGGGTGAGGTAAAGGTCAGAGTGGACGGGGGCATGCCATCTTTAGTACCCTAGTCATGATTTATCCATTAAACGCTTCTGGACCGCTCACCGCAGATTTATAGGGCAGCCCAGCTGTGCAAAATCACATACCTGTACATGATTTTGTACACGCAATCTGGGGCGCGCGCCAACATGATAATAAACAGGATGTGAGCTTATCAGAGCTCTAGACTCCACAATATAGGAGCCGATAATATTGCCCGAAACACTTCAGAATTCATCCTGCTGCTTTTGTCAGCAGTCACATCATCAATAAATACAAGAGAACCAGTCCCATTGGCAGCCATACATGCCCACTCCATTACACTACCACCACCATGCTTCACTGATGAGGTGGCATGCTTTGAATCATGAGCAGTTCCTTTCCTTCTCCATACTCTTCTCTTCCCATCACTCTGGTACAAGTTGATCTTGGTCTGATCTGTCCATAGGATGTTTTTCCAGAACGGTGAAGGCTTTTTTAGATGTTGTTTGGCAAACTCTAATCTGGCCTTCCTGTTTTTGAGGCTCACCAATGGTTTACATCTTGTGGTGAACCCTCTGTATTCACTCTGGTGAAGTCTTCTCTTGATTGTTGACTTTGGCACACATACACCTACCTCCTGGAGAGTGTTCTTGATCTGGCCAACTGTTGTGAAAGGTGTTTTCTTCACCAGGTAAAGAATTCTTCCGTCACCCACCACAGTTGTTTTCCTTGGTCTTCCGGGTCTTTTGGTGTTGCTGAGCTCAATGGTGCGTTCTTTCTTTTTAAGGATGTTCCAAACAGTTGATTTGGCTACACCTAACGTTTTTTCTATCTCTCTGATGGGTTTGTTTTGTTTTTTCAGCCTAATGATGGCTTGCTTCACTGATAGTGACAGCTCTTTGGATCTGATATTGAGAGTTGACAGCAACAGATTCCAAATGCAAATAGCACACTTGAAAAGAAACTCTGGATCTTTTATCTGCTCCTTGTAAATGGGATAATGAGGGAATAATACACACCTGACCATGGAACAGATGAGCAGCCAATTGTCCCATTACTTTTGGTCCCTTAAAAAGTGGAAGGCACATATAAAAACTGTTGTAATTCCTACACCGTTCACCTGATTTGGATGTAAATACCCTCAAATTAAATCTGAAAGTCTGCAGTTAAAGCACGTCTTGTTAGTTTCATTTCAAATTCAAAGGATTAGAATTGTGTCGATGTCCCAATATTTATGGACCTGACTGTATGAATCCATGCTTGGGAATAAAAAAACTAATAGGGTTATCAATGAGTACTGAGGTGCAGTTTGTCCTACTCTTGAGGTAGGTTCCATGACATTGGCTTTGGAATTGCTTATGTGTGTGTGTGATTAATTTTAGCTGGTGATTGCCCACCGCCTGGTTGGGGGGTATGTCCCCAGTTCTGACATGCTGTGGTTCTCCGGTAAATGGTCTAGGTCTCCATGGGTGTTGTGAAGAGATGGATGACGTAGCTGAATCTGATTCTGTCCATTCATCTTGCTAGACAGATTGTGAGTAATTTGGTGATGTATTTGAAAATGTGCCTCTCCCTGGGTCTTCTGCCAACAGTAGGCGTAGCCCTCTATAGAGGCCAAATTATCTTTCCTAAAGGCCTAAAGGAGGTGAAATCACACAGGTAATCAAAGTGAGTATTAGCCTGTGAAAGCTTCAAGTTACATACTTACATATCTTATCTATCTTGATGTGTAAGAAGGTCTGTTATTATTATTATACAGGTTTTATATTGCGACAACAGTTTACGCAACGCTTTACAACTTGAGGGAAGACAGTACAAATACAATACACTTTAAAGTGGTTGTCAACCTGCAACAACCACTTTATCCTACAGGTAAGCTTATAATAAGGTTTACCTGTAGGTGCCCTGAATATCTCCTAAACCTGCAGTGTACTAGATGTGCCCGCGTCTTTTCGACACATGTGCCGTGAAGAAACGGCCTCCGTGCCGTTTCTTCACTGAGATTGTGCCGTGACTGGTGGCGAGAGTGACGTCACATGACTCCGGCCAGTCACAGAGCCGGAGTCGCGGCCCCGGAAGGAAGAGGGGCTGAAGATGGGCACTGCCTGCACAGGGGACATCGCTGGACGTCGCAGGCTTCGTTTACAGGTAAGTGACACAGAATGGACTACTATGCGATGCACAGTAGCCCATTATGCTTCTACCTTGCAGGGGAATATAGAGGAAGTGAACCTCATCAGGGTTTAATTCCTCTTTAATACAGTAGGACTCAGAGGGCCCTGCTCATTAGAGCTTACAATCTAAGAGGGAAGGTCAAAAGATACAAGAGGTAATAACTGTGGTGGATGTGCTGATGGGGAAGATAAATGTACAGTTTTTAGGTGGGAGCCATATAGGCTTCTCTGAAGAGATGAGTTTTCAGGGATCGTCTGAAGGTGGACAAAGTAGGAGAAAGTCGGACAGATTGGGATAGAGCATTCCAGAGGATGGGAGAGGCTCTGAAGAGGTCCTGGAGGCAAGCATGGGATGAGGCGACAAGGGAGCTAGAGAGCAGGAGGTCTTGGGAGGAGCAAGAGAGAATAATTAGGTTGGTATTTTGAGACCAGGTTAGTGATGTAGCTGGAACCAGGTTGTGAATGCCTTTATAAGTTATTGTTAGTATCTTGAATTTAATTTGTTAGTTGAGTGGCAGCCAATGGAGGGATTGACATAGGGGTGTAGCAGACGCCAAACAGTTTGTAAGATGGATGAGCCTGGCAGCAGCGTTCATGATGGACTGAAGGGGGGTAGCCTAGGTAGAGGTAAGCCAGTGAGGAGGGAGTTGCAGTAGTCAAGGTGAGAGATGACCAGGGAGTGGATTAGTAGCTTTGTGGTGACATTGGTTCGGAAGGGGCGTATTTTGCAGATGTTGCGGAGGTTGAGGCGGCAAATTTTGGATAGCAAATGGATGTGGGGCCAAAAGGTTATTCCGGAGTCCAGGATTACACCTAGGGCCTTGGCGTTAGACCTGTATTACATTTTGTGAGAATATTTTTCCATGACTTCCTAAAAATGTTTTCCACTTGACCTCCGGAATGTTTTACCCCCTTCATGACCAGAGAACTTGCCAGTGTCATTAGTACAGTCACAGTGCATATTTTTAGCACTGATCACTGTATTAGTGTCACTAGACCAGTGGTTCTCAACTCCGGTCCCCGGGCCCCCCCAACAGGCCAGATTTTAAGTATTACCTTGGGGAGATGCAGACTAGAATACTGCAATCACTGAACAGCAAATGATATCACCTGTGATGTATTTCAGTTATCCTGCAAACCTGGCCTGTTGGGGGGGCCCGAGGACCGGAGTTGAGAACCACTGCACTAGACCAAAGTGTCAAAAGTGTCAGTCAGTGTCCGATCTGTCCGCCGATTGTCCCCATTACTGGTATAAAAATAAATAAATAAAAATTCAAGTATTTTTCCCATAGTTTGTAGATGCTATAACTTTTGTGCTCACCAATTAATATACACCTATTTTACTTTATTACATTTTTTTTTTTTTGAAACAAAGTGTTTTTATTAGTATTTTAGCATAATACAAAAGAATATGGAATATTAACTTCAAATGCACATAGTACAAGGAATGGAAGAACGAAAGAAAAAAAAAAGGTACACATTACAGAGATTTGTATTGAAAAAAAAAATTTGTTTTTTTGGATAAAATAAACATATTTTTTGATATACTACACTATGGAATCCGTTTGTCTCTTCCTGCATGACTGACTTTTGGAGTAAGGATCGGAATCAAGGAGTCCAACGACCGGTGGGTCGTACGGTGTGACCACACGGGAGGATCGAGAGTGAGAGAAAAAAACGCACCCCATATTGGAAAAACATCTCCCGCTAAAGATACCTTGATGCGCACAGGTCCTTACCTGCTCAGGTGAGAGTTCTGAGAGCACAGATCCAGTTGAAGCACCTTAGAAATGGAATCCTTTTTGGGGTGATTAACCACCCTCCTGCACAAAGAGGCTTCCCACACCATTTTTTGGAGCACGAATCGTTTTATGAACTTTGGAGCACAAGTCACTCATTTGTCACTTTTACCACTCTATTATAAAGGACTATATTTGATTTTCCACTTGATATTTTTTGATTTTTATTCACCATCTTGCTACAATTCATTTATCTTATCACAATATCACAGTCATTCAGATTTTATTGAATTTTGCATTTACTACTTTTTATCTCGGTATTATTACCGTATATATATTATATGCTTGTTTTATCATCATGAGTATGTATACACCTGTCTAGTATCGCCCAGGCATAATCAGCAAGGTGCATTGTACACTTCGTTTTTACCTATTTAACTACTAACAGTGAAATAGTGTGGCAATACATCCTAGAACCACTAGGGGCAAGGTTCTTTTACTTACACACTGGTATAGGCTGCGCAGTACCATCCTCATTCTCAGATGTACCCCATAATGGGCACAGCGGGTGTACAGACCAAGGAACTCAGCACAGGGATGGTGGGAGCCCCTCATAATGGGCACAGCAGGTGTACAGGCCAAGGAACTCAGCACAGGGATGGTGGGAACCACTCATAATGGGCACAGCGGGTGTACAGACCTAGTAACTCAGCACAGGGATGTCGGGAACCCCTCATAATGGGCACAGCGGGTGTACAGACCTAGGAACTCAGCACAGGGATGTCGGGAACACCTCATAATGGGCACAGCAGGTATACAGACCCAGGAACCCAGCACAGGGATGGCGGGAACCCCTCATAATGGGCACACGGGTGTACAGACCTAGGAACTCAGCACAGGGATGGTGGGAACCCCTCATGGAAAATAGGGTTTCCATCCGTCTGTATTTAGCGGACCGGATGTCATTGGACATGTCCCCGCTGACGTCCGTTGCTCCATAAAGATACATGGAGCGTCTGTTCAGGTCCGCCTAAAAAACTGACAGCGGACCTAAACGGTCTGTACATGTGAAAGGAGCCTTAGATGCTACAAGTGGAGGAAAATACAGCCCAGTTCTAGTAAATGCCTCACCCCCAGGCTGCAATAGTATCAGCAGTAACCAGGAGAATACATGGGGACTAGTGGGCAGCAGCCTGACCTGTAGGCGGTGTTTTCTATAGGTGGTCACCAGCAGAAGAAAGAAACATAAAGAGAGCCCACACACTGACCTCCCTGCACAGCACTGTTATCAGTAATACCATGTGTGTGCCAGGACCAATCCCTCACCCACACCCTCTGCTCTGCTTCCAACCTGCCATGCTATGACCTGGGGGAGGAACATTCCAGGGAGCTCGGGGTTACCAGGAGGAAGATAAGATGTTCAGGTGGTGTGTCATCCCGAAGGCACTGTTTAGGCTGCATTCACACAGGGGCGATCCAACTTCAGGTGCGACTTTGCCAGGCAACTTGCAGGCAACTTCAAGCTTTACTATGCCAGGCGACTTTGCCTGTGGCCAATCAGAGAAGGGAGGGAGGGGGTTGCCCTGGATAAATTCTTTTCTTTTAACTGTAAAGTCGCTTCCATGTAGATGGGGATCCAACTTAGAGACGACTTCTATAGAATTCTATGGGCACAAGTCGGATAGAAGTCTCCTAGAAGTAGTGCAGGAACCTTTTCTGAAGTCACTCCGACTTCAGTAGTGTACATTAAGACTGCTCCCATTCATTTCAATGGGATTTCAAATGTCAAGCGACTTGGGGTGACTCAAGTCGGAGCACAAGTCGCCCGTGTGAATGGGCATTTACTGTCCTATAATAGGGCTGGGCTCAGTACAAGAGTGCAGAGCAGTCAGTGGTCTGTATAAGGCTTCAACCAGTCACTGTATATTCCTCCACTGTATGTCTCCCTAGAGATCTGCGGCTCCCCAGCTAGATTATCAGTGTGTGCCAGTGCCCAGGATGAGTGTCGGGAGCTGGCAAAGACACTTCCAGGCTGCTCTTTGTATAGGAGGGGAGCACAGATCGCTCCCATACAGTGCGGAGCGGCTCTGTCAAAAATGTTCTGCTTTCCTCAGTGACTGAAACGGCGCTGTCTCCGCACTCCTTCCCCCTCCTTGTGTTTGTCAGACACCCAGCTCTACCTACAAGGGTGTGTCATCTCCACACCAGAGAGCTGTGTACACAGCAGTGCGCCCTAGGCAGCTGCCTACTCCGCCTAGTGGTAGAGCCGGCCCTGGATAAATGGACAACTTTGCGTAAAAAAAAAAAAAAAAATGCGTTTTCATTTTCTTTCCACATTTTCCAAAAACTTGTGGAAAAAATGACATGTTCAAAAGACTCATTATGCCTCCTAGAATATACAATGGGGTAGTTACCTTCTGAAATGGGGTCATTTTTTGGGCATTTCCATTGTCCTGGTGCTCCAGAACTTCAAAAGTACAAGAGGTTGTCAAGAAATTAGATGTGTAATTTATGCTCCTAGAATGCCTGATGGTGCTCCCTACATGTTGGGCCTCTGTATGTGGCCAGGCTGTGTAAAAGACTCACACATGTGGTATCGCCATACTCAGGAGGAGTAGCAGAATGTGTTTTGGGTTGTAATTGGTGGAATGCATATGCTGGGTGTGAGTAATAATCTGTTAATATGACAATTTTGTGAATAAAAAAAAAGAAAAAAAATGTCCATTTTGCAAAGAATCGTGGGAAAAAATTTACAACTTCAAAAAATTCACCATGCCTCTTACTAAATAACTTAGAATGTCTACTTTCCAAAAAGGGGTCATTTGGGGGGTATTTGTACTTTCCTGGCTTGTTAGGCCTCATACACACGGGCGTATATAAAAAAATAAACAAAACGTCGGGCCCGACGTCAAGGAAAAAAAGGCGACGTTTTTCGGGTATACGTAAGGTGGTTAATGTTGGGTTTTGTGTAAGACGATGAGGAGGACTCATACCGCTATGGTGTACACACTCAGAAAATGTGTCGGACCGGTGTATGTCTCCGGGTTGTACATCCCTCGTGGTAGTCCGTAAGA
>BLSH010461312.1:1670388-1682823 GCA_018402905.1 Glandirana rugosa
ATCCCTCTGCTATTTTTCAACCTAAAAACATCGGCGTCAAAAAACGCCGGTATAATAATAGGTGGCATATGTTGGCGTTTCTTGGCATATTGTGGCATCGGCGTCAAAAAACGTCAAAATGTTACAGCCTCAGAACGCGATGGCCATGGGTTCTACTTTCTGCTCACTAACGCCGACGCCACCTACAGCTCAGAAACGCCGACGTTTTTATGGGGCCATTGACTAACATGGAGAGCTGCAAAAAATGCCAGAAAACGCCGGCGTCAAAAAACGTCCGTGTGTATGAGGCCTTAAGGTTTCAAGAAATGAGATTGGCCGTCAGTACATCAGGTGTGATCAATATTGAGTGATTGGCACCATAGCTTATAGACTCTAGTCTATAACCTTCACAAAGACCAAATAATATACACTAATTTGTTTTTTTTTTAACAAAGATATGTAGCAGTATAAATTTTGGCCAAAATGTATGAAAAAAAATGACTAATTTGCAAAATTTTATAACAGAAATGAAGAAAAATGCATTTTTTTTTACAACATTTTCGGACTTTTTTAATTATAGTGCAAAAAATAAAAAACCCAGAGGTGATTAAATACCACCAAAAGAAAGCTCTATTTGTGTGAAAAAAAGGCCAAAAATGTCATAAGGGTACAGTGTTGCATGACTGAGTAATTGTCATTCAAAGTGTGAGAGCACTGAAAGCTGATAAGAGGTCTGGTAGTTAAGGGGGTTTAAGTGCCCAGTGGTCAAGTGGTAAATAATGGGTACTGGGGCTGGCTGCTGGTCCTGATTCCATTCCATTTGAGAGTCTATGTTAGAAAAAGCCTCTACCAGGCCCCATTAGAGACTACAAAGGAGTCTAATGGGACCTGGAGGGGGGTCTCTTTAACCACTTCAGCCCCGGAAGAATTTCCCAGTTTAGGACCAGAGCATGTTTTGCGATTCGGCACTGCGTTGCTTTAACTGACAATTGCGCGGTCATGCGACGTTGTACCCAAACTAAATTTGCGTCCTTTTTTTCCCACAAATAGAGCTTTCTTTTGGTGGTATTTGATCCCCTCTGCGTCATTTCTGATCGCCGCTATAAACAAAAGAAGAGCGACCATTTTGCAAAAAAAAAAAACTAATTTCTTACTTTTTGCTAAAAAACAAATCCAAAAAAAATATATATAAAAACATTTTTTTTCACCGGTTTTGGCCGATTTAAATTCTTCCTCATATTTGTGATAAAAAAATTGCAATCGGCGTTTATCGATTGGTTTGCGCAAAAGTGACCGCGTTTACGGATGATGAGAATTAATTTCTGGGGTTTTTATTTTTTTTACTAGTAATGGCGGCGATCTGCGATTTTTAGCGGTACTGCGATATTGCGGCGGACATGTCGGACATTTTTTACACTTTTTTGGGACCATTGACATTTATACAGCGATCAGAGATTTAAATGTCCACTGATTACTGTGTAAATGTCATTGGCAGGGAAGGGGTTAACCTGCAGGGTGTAGTGAAGGGGTTAACAGTGTTCCCTGGGTGTGTTCTAACTGTGGGGGGGGCTGGGCTACCATGGGCATGAGAGATCTAACTGATCCCAGTGACAGGGATCAGTAGATCACCCATGCCCGCACTGTCAGAATGGGGAAGCGCCGTGTTTACATCGTCCTCAGGAGTGCGGTGCGCCCCCTAGCGACCATTCGCAGATCGCCATCTTTTTACGGCGATTCCCGCCAAGCGTCCACACTGCCGCCGCAAATAGACGATAGGCAGTGTGGAACTGGTTAATGGACACAGAGAGGGCCTCTGTTAGAGAGTCTGTTAGAAAGAACCCCCATCAGGCCCCATTAGAGACTACAATGGGGTCTAATGGAAGCTGGAGGGGGTCTCTCTAAAACAGGCCCTCTTGGTGTACATTAGGGAGTCTGTTAGAGCCCCCACCAGGCCCCATTAGAGACTACAATGGGGTTGAATGGATCCTGGAGGGGGGTCTCTCTAACAGAGGTCCTCTCTGTGTCCATTTGAGAGTCTATGTTAGAAACAGTCCCTACCAGGAGCCATTAGAGACTACAACAGAGTCTAATGGGACCTGGAGGGGGGCCTGTCTAACAGGGGCCCTTTCTGTGACTATTGGAGAGTCCCCTCCAGAGGCCCCATGAGAGACTATATTAGAGTGTCACTGAACAATAGTACAAATAAACAATATTATATTAATAGCACTTTGATGCCCAGGCCCAGCCCTAGAAGTCTTTACTTACCTTAAATAATGGGTACTGGGTCTGGCTGCTGGTCCTGATTTCTGGCTGCTGGTCCTGGGTCCTGTCTGCTGGTCCTGGGGCTTGGCCTCTGGGGCAGGGTCCTGGCTTCTAGGGCTGAGCTGCTGGTCCTGGGTTCTGGCTGCTGGTCCTGGGTTCTGGCTGCTGGTCCTGATTTCTGGCTGCTGGTCCTGGGTCCTGTCTGCTGGTCCTGGGGCTTGGCCTCTGGGGCAGGGTCCTGGCTTCTAGGGCTGAGCTGCTGGTCCTGGGTTCTGGCTGCTGGTCCTGGGGTCTGGTCTTGGCTTCTGGGGCTTGGCCTTGGCTGCTAGGGCTGGAGCTTGGCTGGCCATCTGACACAATTGCTAGGGGTTAATATTGCATCCACTGACACCACTGTTGGGGTGGTACCACATTGGTGACAGTACTATTAACACCCACATTGCTGGTCACTGGCTGTGAAGGTTAACCCCCCCTTATCCTGGGCACTGGTGGTGATAGCAGTGAAAGGTAACAGCCTCCTCCACATACCGACCTCTCATGTATGGTCTCCTGTACACATCCAATGTCAGGAGCTCAGCCTGTCATCTATCAGAGAACCCCGCCCCCTTCTCTGGACTGTCACACCTCTCCACACAGGAAAGACCTGGGAGGGTGTGTCCTGTGCGGCCACTAGGCAGACATCAGAGCCAATAGGATGACCACCCACTAAATTGCACCTATCTGGTGCTCGCCTTCCACTCAGTTTGCACCTACACACATCCCTGCAATAGATCCCAGAGTGCATTGATTGAGAACTTTGCTGCAGAATGACTGGATAGCAGGAAGGAGAGGTGGGAGCTGGCGGTGTGCAGGCTGTGATTAGTTAGTAGCGGGCCTGAGAGGCGGGGGGGGGGGCAGACTGCACCCGGGTGACACCATCCAGGCCAGGAAGCAGTTGTAGTGGTGGGTGATGTCCAGGGCCGTCTTAATAGCATCATGGGCCCCTGGGCAAAGTAATACTCTGGGGCCCTTACCAGCCTACCCCAGTTTACGCGATTGAAGAGAACTCAGCAGCGGCACTGTGACAGGGGAGAGGCAAGCTGCAAGCTGTCAGAATGTTTACCCTATTTGCCCCCCCACCCTTTCTCCCGTCAGCAGCGCAGGATAAGAGACAGTGGCTCTTTTCATGTTCGCTGCCCAACTTCCTTCCCGTTTTCTTTTCCCCTCCCCATTGGCCACAGCAAAGGCCAATCAAAAGAGACTAGGTAGCATTATGGGACATGTAGTCCCAGAAGATTGGCAGCCCCATTGTTCTCCAGAGCGCAAGGTGGGCACAGTACATATGGGGAGCACAGTATATGGCAAGGTGGGCACAGTACATGAGATGGGCACAGTGCACGGCAAGGTGGGCACACTAAATGACTTGGTGGGCACAGTACATGACATGGTGGGCACAGTACATGATATGGTGGGCACAGTAAATATGGTGGGCACAGTACCTGACAAGGTGGGCACAGTACATATGGTGGGCACAGTACGTGGCAAGGTGGGCACGGTACATATGGTGGGCGCAGTATATGGCAAGGTAGGCACAGTACATATGTTGAGCATAGTGCATTGCAAGGTGGGCACAGTACATGACATGGTGGGCACAGTACATGGCAAGGTAGGCACAGTACATATGGTGGGCACAGTACATGACAAGGTGGGCACAGTACATATGGAGGGCACTGTACATGGTAAGGCGGGCACAGTACATGGCAAGGTGGGCAAAGTGCATATGGTGGGCACAGTGCATGGCAAGGTGTATACAGTACACATGGTGGGCACAGTATGTGGCAAGGTGGACACAATAAATGGCAATGTGGGCACGGTACATATGGTGGGCACAGTACATGGCAAGGTAGGCAAAGTACATGGCAAGTTGGGCACAGTACATATGGTGAGCACAGTACATGGCAAGGTGGGTACATTACATGAGATGAGAACAGTGTGTATGGTGGGCACTGTAGATGAGGTGAGCACAGTACATGGCATGGTGGGCACAGTACATGAGGTGTGCACAGTACATGACAGGGTGGGCACATTACATGAGATGGGCACAACACATGAGGTACTCACAATATATGGCATGGTGGGCACATTACATAATGTGGGCACAGTATGTATGGTGGGCACAGTAGATGAGGTGCGCACAGTACATGAGGTAAGTACAGTACATGACACAGTGGGCAAAGTACATGACAAGGTGGGCACATTACATGAGATGGGCACAGTACATGAGGTAGGCATAGTACATGGCACATTACATAATGTGGGCATAGAGCATGGCAAGGTGGGCCCCTTACATGATATGGGCACAGTACATGGCAAAGTGGGCACAGTAGATACGGTGGGTATAGTGCATGGCAAGGTAAGCACAGTACATATGGTGGACACAGTACATATAGTGGGCACAGTACATGGCAAGATGGGCACATTACATGAAGTGAGTACAGTACGTAGCAAGGTGGGCACGAGATGGGCGCAGTACATATGGTGGGCACAGTACATGAAGTGGGCACAGTATATGACATGGAGGGGTGCAGCAGTCTTCCCCCCAGTACAATCATTGCATCACAAAGATCAGTTTCTGCACAATCCTCCCTGTTATTGACCTCATCTCCGCAGCATGGGAGACGTCCTTCCTCCCGGGCTCCTGTTGTATGACATCAGCGCCCCGCCCCCACGCAGCTGCTGCGTGTGTGTGCGCAGATCATGTGATAGAAGGAGCAAGGCGGTACTGACAGCTTCGGCACCGCCCCCCTCTGCCTAAGCTTGCGGCCTTGGCCACACCCACATCCAGAAGTCCAATATAAAAGCCGTTCTCGGACATGCGCAGTCACCCCTCTGATAATGGCATCGCTTGTGCGGATCCTCGGTGTGCTCTCAGCTTTGGTAACACGTGGTGCGTGCTTCTTAATGCTTCACAAATGTCCTCCTAGGAGCTCACTGTTTTACTTTACAGAACATTTGCACTTTTACAGACAAAACTCAGAAATGTAGAACATTATCTAACATGATTGGTTAACCAGCTAAAGACCAAACCTATAAATGGCACTGGCAGGGAAGGGGTTAACATGGGGGGAGACCAAAGGGTTAAGTGTGCCCTCTGATTGTGCTTCCTTACTGTGGGGGATGGGTTCCAGGAGATCTGTGTCTATGCCTGGCATGGGCAGACCTCCATTCTATCTCTGCAGGTAGCCAGTGGGCATCGCGTCCGCCGTGCTCACTGATTGGCTTCCCCTGTGGTCAATCAGCGCGCATCCGGTGGAGTGCACGCGCCCCCCAGCATTGCAACCAGGTATGTGATTTTGTGCAATCTTGCTGCAGTATATATGCGGTAGGCCAGGGTTTCTCAAATCGCTATAACAGGTCATGTTTTCAGGATTTCCCTCAGATGAAACGGCTGTGGTAATTACTAAGGCAGTGAAACTGATCAAATCACCTGTGTAAAATAATGGAGAGCCTGAAAACATGACCTGTTGGTGCGCCTTGAGGACTGGAGTTGAGAAACCCGGGGGGGGGGGGGGATTATGTGTCTGGTGGGGGTTTTTTAATTTTTTTATTCGTTTTTTTTTTTTTTTTTTTTTAATCGATCCACAAATGTTTGCATTTCATTTTTATTTTCAACTGAATGGGTTGTTCTGCAAGGTGATCGTTTCCACTTCTCAAGGATGTTCCTGAATGTCCTTGGGACTCAGTGGTTACACTAAAGCAGTGGTTCTCAACTCCGGTCCTTGGGACCCACCAACAGGCCAGATTTTAAGTATTACCTTGGGGAGATGCAGACTAGAATACTGCAATCACTGAGCAGCAAATGATATCACCTGTGATGTATTTCAGTTATCCTGCAAACCTGGCCTGTTGGGGGGTCCCGAGGACAGGAGTTGAGAACCACTGCACTAAAGCCTCGTACACACGGTGCGACGGCCGAACCGCCCAAATCGTATGCTGGCTGTTGTATCTCACGTACTGACGTGCAATAAGCGATCGTACGACCAAGCCGAATGTAGTGACGTGTTACGAGCGTATAAAGAGGAAGTTCAGGTGAATGTAATTTGTGAATTAGGAACGTAGGTTTCCCAGAGCGGACGCTTCCGGGCGTTCCTGACTTCTGAGCATGCGTGTTTTGCACAGTACAACTTTGTTGGGCCAACTTCTCTGTACACACGATACAATGGTCGTACGACCGCTTGTTGTACAACCAAAGTTTTCTAGTCTGCTCATCCAACTTCTGTTGTACGACCGTCACACGTCGGCTGTTCTAATCGTACGTATAACGGTAGGATGATCGTACAACAAGCGGTCGTACGACTGCCGCACCGTGCGTACGAGGCTTTACAGGCATCATTCCAGTATCTAAACTTGCAGCCGGTGATTCTCTTCTTGCAGGAGTGATCGAGTGGCTAATTAGCCACTCGATCACTTCTGCGGGTGGTGGAAAGGGGTCCCACTAGGGTTGCCACCTCATCCCTTTAGCCTGGGTTCACACGGCAGCGATGCAGGAACCCTGCAAATTCACTGCGGGTTCCCGCATCGCATGTCTCTGGGCGGCAGTTCACACTGCTATATGCGATCTCTGGGGAGTGTCAATACAATGTTAATGACGCCCCCAAATCAGTTCGCATATCGCACTGCGAACTGCAAACTCGCACAGGAATCGGATCGCATGGTGTGAACCACCATGCGATCCGATTCTGACCCTGCGAAAAAAAAGCGTCCTGTGCGAGTTTGCTCCGATTGCGATGCAAATTCAGCCGTACAATCTCTATGGCTGATTTTGCATCGCACAGAGATCGCATATGGTTCACACTGCAGTGCGGTGCGAAATCATATGCGATCTCTGAGATCGGAGCAGTGTGGACCCAGCCTTAAACCCAAACTCATATGAATTACACAGGTTGTTCTGTGGCTGATTTAAGGTGGTAATTAAACTCACTTGGTGCCTCATCTGCATTAAGGGCCAGTTCACACCACATGCAGTCCAGTACGTTTTTATTCTGCATCAAAAACGCATGGAAAGTAGGTTATATGGTTTCCAATGGCATAGTTCACACCAGTGCAGTCAGTTCCAGCTCCAGAAAAAAAAGTAGAACATGCTGCGTTTTTCTTGCACTGAACTGTACTGGAACGCGGTAAAATGCACCAAAAACGCACTGGAATGCACCAAAAATGCACTGGAATGCACATGCCCTAAGAAAAAAAGGGGGGAAAAACTGCACTGGACTGCATCAAGAACGGACCGGAAACGCGTCAAAAACGCGCATGCAGAAAAGCATCCGGACTGCGTTTCTATGGTGTGAACTGGCCCTTAATCAGCCTCAGAACAACCTGTGTAAATCATATGTGTTCGGGTTTAAGGGCCAGCTCACACCATAGAAACGCAGTCCGGATGCGTTCCAGGTGCTTTTCTGCAGGCACGTTTTTGATGCAGTCCATTGCTGTGCCCAACCCCCCCCCCCCCCCCCAAGTTCTGGTGCTTTTTTTTTTTTTTTGTGAACTGGTGCATTTCTGGTACATTTTTATGCTTTTCCGGTGCGTTTCTGGTACATTCCGGTGCGTTTTTGGTACGTTTTGTCGCGTTCCAGTACAGTTCAGTGCAGAAAAAATGCAGCATGTTCACACCATGGAAACGCAGTCCAGATGCGTTCCAGGTGCTTTTTCTGCAGGCACATTTTTGATGCATTCCAGTGCTTCCGCCCCCCCCCCCCCTCTTTTCTTAACCTTAAAGTGGTAGTAAACCCTCCTATCATTTTCAGCCAAGGAAGCTGCCATCTTGGCCTCTGTTTAATCTACAACTGCCATGATGCTGCACATGTGATCAGCTATGACACCAGCCATTGGATGGTTTGACAGTTTGGTTTAGAGCACAACCAATGGGAGTGTTACATTCCACGTGCCGGAAATGTAACTGATTTTTAAACTGTTAAATGGATGGGTTTACTACCGCTTTAAGGACCAGTTCCAGTGTGTGTGAGGGGCTTTTTATTTTATTTATTTTTTTTATCCGGTGCGATTTTACACTTTCCAGTGCATTTTTCATGCGTTCCGGTGCAGTTCAGTGCAGAAAAAATACAGCACATTCTACTGTTTTTACCGGAACGCACTGAAACTGACCGCTCCGGTGTGAACTATGCCATTGACAACCATATAACCTAATCTCCATGCATTTTGGTGTGAAAGAGATGAGATGGCAACCCTAGGTCACCCCCCCACCACCCCGCCGGCTCCTTTCCTGGGCTCTCCGGTCTCATTGTGGTGCCCGGGAGCGATGCCGCTGGTGGCAATGGCTGTGCAGAAGGAGGAACTGACACCGTTCCTCTCTCTCTGTAGCCCTGGAAACCGGGAATGACGAGCAGTCAGTCACTTCTTCGAACCCCCCCCCCCCTGTGCTGCAGCAGCAGCCCCCCTTTTAGCTGCCTGAGCTGAGCCCGATCGTTCCAGCGACAGGGGCGAGCACAGCAGCTCCAGACTTTGTCTTGGGTCTTCATTGGACAGATTGAGGGCAGCAGGATCCATTGGCTCTCACTGCTGTCAATCAAATCCAATGATGCAAGAGCCAGGGGAGGCGGAGCCGAGTCCTGCTGTCTGTCAATGGATGCAGGAGTGCCCCGAGGGAGACCGCTTCTCCGTGGGGGTATTTGATGCGGGGAGGAGCCAGGAGTGCCGCTGGAGGACCCCAGAAGAGGAGGTTCGGGGCCACTGTGTGCAAAACCGCTGCACAGAGGAGGTAAGTATGGCATGTTTGTTATTTAAACAAAAAACTTTACAACCCCTTTAAAGCGTTGCCTATGGAGATTTTTAAGTACCGTGGTTTGCTGCCATTCCACAGACAGACGCAATTTTAAAGCGTGACATGTTGGGTATCTATTTACTCGGCGTAACATCATCTGTCATATTGTAGAAAAAAATTGGGCTAACTTTACTGGTGTGTGTGTTTTTTTTTTTTTTTAAATGCGTTCGAAAAACCTCTACGCAAATACTGTGTGATAGAGCTGCGCGATTAAACGTAATAAAATTGCGATCTTGATTCACCCCCCCCTTTGATCTCCATCATGCATTACCGCAATTTTCAGTGCAGTTAATGGAATCCGACTTGCGGGGCGACTCAGCGCGACTTGACCATAAGGCCGCGTATGCAAAAAATAAGAAGCAAATGTCGGGCCCGGTGTCAGGGAAAAAAATCTGCGGGTTTTTTTTTTTTCGGTGTTTTGCATGAGTGTCGGCGTCAATGGGCTTTTTTAAAAAAAAAAAAAAAAAAAAAAAAAAAAAAGAAAACTTTCCTCTGCTATTTTTTAACCTAAAAACGTCGGCGTCAAAAACTCTGGTTAACGTTGGCAGTGAGTGTTTTGTGGCTTCGGTGTCAAAAACGCCAAAACATTACAGCCTTTGAACGCGCTGGCTGTGGTTTCTACTTTCAGCTCACTGACACCATTTACAGCTCAAAAACGTTGGCGTTTTTATGGGGCCATTGACTAACATGGAGAGCTTCAAAAAAACGCATGTGTATGAGGCCTAATAGAAGTCAATGCAAGTCTCCCCAGGAGCCTTTTTTCTAAGTCGGAGCGACTTGATTCTCTCCTATCTGGGCAGACTGCCAAGTCTGAGATCACTGTTGATAAAAGAAGTAAAAAGATACTATGGGGTTGATTTACTAAAGCTGGAGAGTGCAAAATCTGGTGCAGCTGTGCATTTTAGCCAATCAGCTTCTAACTTCAGCTTGTTCAATTAAGCTCTGACAAATTAACCTGGAAGCTAATTGGTTTCTGTGCAGAGCTGCACCAGATTTTGCACTCTCCAGCTTTAGTAAATCAACCCCTGTGTTTCAAAAGGTCAAAGGACTGAACTCCTGTGTATAGAAGAGTTTAGTTTAACCATTTAAAGACTAAATCTTTTCTGACATTTGTTGCTTACAAGTAAAAATCCAGTATTTTCTGAAATATATATATTAGTATTTATATTTTATTTTTATTTTTTTTAGCAGAGACCCTAGAGCAGGCATCCTCAAACTACGGCCCTCCAGCTGTTGCGGAACTACACATCCCATGAGGCATTGTAAAACTCTGACATTCACAGACAGGACTAGGCATGATGGGAATTGTAGTTCCTGAACAACTGGAGGGCCATAGTTTGAGGACCCCCTGCCCTAGAGGATAAGATGGAGGTTGTGGTTGCAATATTTTATGTCACACGGTGTTTGCCCAGCGTTTTTTCAAATGCAATTTTTGGGTAAAAATTACACTTTCAGAAAAAAAAAAAAACGAAACAGTGCTGTTAGCCCAATTTTTTTTTTTTTTTTTTTTGATTTGTAAGATGTTAAGCTGTGAGAATCGTGATCCTTATTCAATGCAAAAAAATTGTGATTCTCATTTTGGTCAGAATCTTGCAGCTCTACAGTGTGACATAAAAATTTGCAACACCCGCTATTTTATTCTCTAGGGTCTTTGCTAAGAAAAAAAAAATAAATCTATATATATTTGGGGGTTCTAAGTAATTTTTCTAGCAAAAAAAAAAAGTAGATTTTTACATGTAGGAGCGAAGTGTCAGAATAGGCCTGGTTATGAGGTGGTTAAGGGCTGCTATGGTTGATGCTCATTCTGTGTTTTTTTTTTTTTCTCTCCAGGATACTCGCTCTCATGTACAAAGTGTTATTCTTCATCAAACTCATGCAACGGGACCAATGTGACTTGTCCTTCTGGCTCTGTGTGTGGCGCTGTATACACACAGGGCTGGGCTCTGGGTAAGCTATGCAATAAACATTAGCAGGGAAATATCCGCGCTCACAGAATTAACCACTTCATATCCGGGCCATTTCTGGCACTCCTCTCCTATATGTAAAAAATCATCCTTTTTTTTTTTTTTTGCTAGAAAATTACTCAGAACCCCCAAACATTATATATGTTTTTTTAGCAGAGACTCTAGGGAATAAAATGGCGATTGCAACTTTTTTATATCACACGATATTTGCGCAGGAATTTTTCAAACAAGTTTTTTTTTTTTTTTTTGGAAGAGAAACAGTTTAGTGAATTAAAACAAAAATACAAAACAGTAAAGTTAGCCCAATTTTTTTTTTGTATGTTGTAAAAGAGGATGTTACGCCAAGTAAATTGATACCCAACATGTCGCGCTTTAAAATTGCGAACACTCGTGGAATTGCGCCAAACTTTGGTACTTAAAAATCTCCATAGGCGACGCTTCAAAACATTTTTACTGGTTACATGTTTAGACCCCTTTCACACTGAGGCGCTTTACAGGCGCTATTTAGCTTAAAATAGCGCCTGTAAAGCGCCTCAAAAATCACTCCCCACCCACCCCAATGTGAAAGCCAGAGTGCTTTCACACTGGGGTGGTGCGCTTGCAGGACGTTACAAAAAGTCCTGCAAGCAGCATCTTTGGGGCGGAGCGGTGAGCGGTGATACACCGCTCCTCCACCGCCCCTGCCCATTGAAAACAATGGGCAGCGCTTCCGAAGTGGCTGCATGCCGCCTCGGTACCACAGCTCGCCGGCACTTTTAACCCCATTTTAACCCCTTGTGGGGGGTTAAAAGAGCCGCGCACCCGCTTGCATATCGGCGCCGTAGCGCCGCTATAACAGCGCTAAATCCCCGCTGAGACTAGCGGGGATTTACCGCTACCACCCGCCAGCCCCAGTGTGAAAGGGGCCTTAGAGTTAGAGGAGGTCTAGTGCCTGGATTGTTGCTCTCTCTAACGCAATCACGTGTGGTTTGAACACTGGTTACATATGTGGGCAGGGCTTGCGTATACGTTCACGTCTGCGTGCGGGGACGGAGGGACTTTAATTTTTTAATATTATTATTTATTTTACTTTTTTTTTTTATCACTTTTATTCCTATTACAAGGAATGTAAACATCCCTTGTAATAGGAATGGTGCGTGACAGGTACTTTTTATGGAAAGATATGGGGTCAATAAGACCTCGCATCTCTCCTGCAGGCTGGAAAGACCGAGATCAGAGAAAAAAAATCCGATCCCGGCCTTTCCAGTTTACTAAAGCCGGCCCAGACGTGACGTCATAACGTTGCGCCCGGGCCTCCGAGGGTCATAGAGATGACCGGTCATCTTCCTGACAATCATCCGGCGGCGACGGATCTCTTCTCCCTGCCGGCCCGGGAGAAGCCCCGAATGGCGGCGGCGGGGGGGGGGGGGGGGCGAT
>BLSH010461312.1:1684829-1696372 GCA_018402905.1 Glandirana rugosa
CCCCCCCCCCCAGGACGGGGGGAGGGGGTTTCGTGGAACAGGGTGCTTTGGGGGAGGGGGGCAGGACCCCCCCCCCCCCCATGTTGAGGGCATGTGGCCTGGTATGGTTCAGGAGGGGCGCTCGCTTGTCCCCAGCCCCTTTCCTGACCTGCTGGACTGCGTGCTCGGGTAAGGATCTCACTTTTTTTTTTTGCTGTGGGGTTCCCCTTCAAGATCCTCAGAGCACAAGTTGCTTGCCAAAGTCGGATCAGTTAGACAATGATCCAACTTCAATGATATTCAATGGGCTGAAGTGGGGTCAAAGTCGGACCAAAGTAATGCAGGAACCTTTTTCAAAGTCGGACCGACTTGTGCTGGACCAGTTAAGACGGCTCTCATAGGGAAACTTTGATTTATACACGTCATGCGACATGTGCTTCCAATGTCGGAGCCTTTGTAGAAAGTATGAACCCAGCCTCATGCTGGTCACTGGAGGTTCAACATGGCACCTCATAGCAAAGAACTCTGAGGATCTGAAAAAAAAGAATTGTTGCTCTACATAAAGATGGCCTAGGCTATAAGAAGATTGCCAAGACCCTGAAACTGAGCCGCAGCACGGTAGCCAAGACCGTACAGCAGTTTAACAGGACAGTTTCCACTCAGAACAGGCATTGCCATGGTCGAATAAAAAAGTTGAGTGCACGTGCTTAGCAGAGGTTGTCTTTGGGAAATGGGCGTAGGAGTGCTGCAGAGGTTGAAGGAGTGGGGAGTGTCAGTGCTCAGACCATAAGCTGCACACTGCTTCAAATTGGTCTGCATGGCTGTCACCCAGAAGGAAGCCTCTTCTAAAGATGATGCACAAGAAAGTCTGCAGTTTGCTGAAGACAAGCAGACGAAGGACATGGAATACTGGAACCCTGTCCTTTGGTCTGATGAGACCAAGATAAACTTATTTGGTTCAGATGGTGTCAAGCGTGGGTGGCAGCAACCAGGTGAGGAGTATGAAGACAAGTGTGTCTTGCCTATAGTCAAGCATGGTGATGGAAGTGTCATGGTCTGGGACTGCATAAGTGTTGCCGGCACTGGGGAGCTACAGTTCATTGAGGGAACCATGAATGCCAACATGTACTGTGACATACTGAAGCAGAGCATGATTTCCCCCCCTTTGGAGACTGGGCCATAGGGCAATATTCCAAGATAATGACCCCAAACACACCTCCAAGATGACCACTGCCTTGCTAAAGAAGCTGAGGGTAAAGGAGATGGACTGGCCAAGCATGTTTCCAGACCTAAATCCTATTGAGCATCTGTGGGACGTCCTCAAACAGGAGGTGGAGGCGCTCAAGGTCTCTAACATCCACCAGAACTGTGATATCGTCACAGAGGAGTGGAAGAGGACTCCAGTGGCAACCTGTGAAGCTCTGGTAAACTCCGTGCCCAAGAGGATTAAAGTGGTAGTCAACTTGTGACAACCACTTTAACCTACAGGTGAGCCTAGAATAAGGCTTACCTGTAGGTGCCCTGCATATCTCCTAAACCTGCACGGTTGAGGAGATATGCAGTGTTGAAGCTGACGTCGGCACATGCGCAGTGAAGGAAAGGCCTCCATGCTGTTCCTCCACTGTGACCGTGCTGTGACTGGTGGCTTCCACCCGGCCAGGCACAGCGCCAGAGTTGCGGCCCCAGAAGGAAGAGGGGCCGAAGATAGATGCAGCGCTGGACATTGCAGGCTTCGTTTGCTGGTAAGTGGCACATTATGGGCTACTATGCGATGCATAGTAGCCCATTATGTTTCTACTTTACAGGGGTACATAGAGGAAGTAAACCCCATCTGGGTTTACTTCTTCTTTAAGGTAGTGCTGGAAAATAATGGTGGCCACACAAAATATTGACACTTTGGGCCCAATTTGGACATTTTCACTTAGGGGTGTACTCACTTTTGTTGCCAGTGGTTTAGACATTAATGGCTGTATGTTGAGTTATTTTGAGGGGACAGCAAATTTACACTGTTATACAAGCTGTACACTCACTACTTTACATTGTAGCAAAGTGTCATTTCTTCAGTGTTGTCACATGAAAAGATAGAATAAAATATTTACAAAAAATGTGAGGGGTGTACTCACTTTTGTGAGTTACTGTATATTATAATACATCTCCCCGCACCAAAGTATACACATCCGCCTCCTTATCACAAGCTTTTGATATTCCCAAAGGAACCAGGCAGGGCTATCACCAATAATTTTCACCTTAGTCATGGAATCACTCGCCCAAGCTATAAGAAATCATCCTGCTTTCACAGGCATAACAATCGGCTCTGTAGATTGGTTATATGCAGACGATGTGATCCTCTCATTAACTGACCCCACATCTTCCCTCCCCAGCAGTAACCACACTTTCACAAGAATTCGGCCATCTACCCCTGTATAAGGTGAACTTTTCCAAATTGCAAATGCTCCCTATAGCACTCCCTAACAAATTGAAAGACCAGATAACAGCGTCCTCTGACTTCTCCTAGGCTCAACATTCATGTGTACAATACCTGGGAATTAAAATAACATCACCCGGATTCTCACTCTTTAAAACCAACTGAGTCAATACTGAGCAACATACGGCAACTAGGTGCCTTTTTCTAAATTCCAAATTTCTTGGGCGGGTAGGTCAGCAGTCGCGAAGATGTCAATTCTACCAAGAATTCTATACTACTTCAGGACCCTGCCAATACCATTTACCTTTGCTTATCTCCAGAGTCTGCAAACTACTCAATCTCTTTATCTGGGGCAAACAACGACCTTGTTTCAGGAACAGGATCCCATTCAGACCAAAATCTGGGAGTATGGGAGTGCCCAACCTAAAATTTTACTAACAGTCATCCTGGACCAAGTTAAAGCATGGTGGGACTCTCTACCCGACAAACAATGGGTCCATATCGAACAAGCAATACTTGGCCACCCACTAAAAGGGCTGCTAGGTGCATCAGTGGGACTCCCTTACCCATCATCCACATACCTCACCATGATGGCCACAACCAAAGGTTGGCAGTTCAGTAGATCCTCACAACATTGTCAGTCCTCTAACTTCTACCCTCTGCTCCCTCAAACTCTTCACCAAAGACCTCTAGCTCAGCAATTGGTCTGAGTTAGGAATCTCCACCATTGGACACCACTATGATTGAGCAACACTACGGTCATTCTCGGATCTACGGGCACGCTTCAACCTGTCAAACTCAGACTTCTACAAGTTCCTACACATTAGGCCCGTAATTGACTCCATCCGTAACGAAGACATCAACACTACTCCAGACTCTACAATGGCACAATGCCACCAACAATGTACTGAAACATTCAAAATGTACTACATATTGGAAATCTCAACTAAAACTTGTCAAGCTCTGGTATTATACCCCAACACGCCTGTCCAAGTTCTCTCCATCATATTCCCCACTGTGTTGTAGACAATATGGCGAACCAGGATCTCTCTTCCACACGTGGTGACTGTCCCAAACTGTCTCCCTTCTGGTCCAAAATCTTTCACTTCATCTCCTCAATAATCGGATTGCAACTGGATCCAGACCCCACATCAGCCCTCCACCTTCTGAAATATGAACATTGACCCAAACGGCACCTTCCCTTCATCATACACGATTCAGCCAGAAGAGTCTTCTCCTATAAATGTAAACAACCAGAACCTCCAGAATTCTCCTCTTTCTTGGCCAACCTTAACACCCAGACTCAATTTGAACTTCTGTTCTCCATCAAGAATGGTGAAGGCCAAACCTTTTGGTCCCCATGGCTTCAGCACCCCGCATGTACAGCTCATTCATAATGATGGCACAATAACACCCTTTGTTTCACTCACTGGGAAGCCATCCTACGTGTCTCACAAGGCTCTCATGCGAGAAACCCCCTCCCCGCTCTAGAAGGGTGCAACTGGGTTCTTCTCCCTAGAACCGGCAAAACTAGTCAAACCTCATATTTCCAGGACAACAGTTTATGGAATGACCGTTTGCTTCTCTGCTTTAGTATTTTGTATTGATAACGTTTTTTGCATACCTATTTGTAACAAATGCCGATTGATTCATTGCATACAGGGATGTCTCTGTCCCCGACACAGTTTTGCTCCCGAGGGGTTGTCCGGGATGGTAGACAATACCCTTTTACTGATATTTCAGGTGAGCTGGCAAACACTCCCTATAACCGTTTCTGTCACTCGCCTGTATTATCATTTTGTTACCTCAATTGTTCTTTCAAATATGTTGATGCTTCTATAACCTCGCAATATTCCTGAGATATTGTATGTTTGCTCATTTTACTTTTTTTTCATGTGAAAATCTCAGGCATATTGAAAAAAAAAATAGGGGGGCTTTTTTTTTTACTCTCTCGGGGACTTCCTCATTCTTCCCGATTATTATTTATTTTATTTTTTTTTTTCCCCCTAGGAGGGAGAATTTTCGGAGATTGTAGGTGAGGTTTCTGTTAATCAATGCCAGCTTCTCAGTGTGCTGAGACGATCCCCTGAGAACATGTTTTCTGTCGATCAACTTAGTTTCATAAATGGTTAATGATTTGAAATGAGTTGCAATCATCCATATTGCTGCTCATCTCAATTTTATATGACACCAAATTTGTTTTTCATTGCAGAGAATGATACGTTTTGTTTACTTGTAGGTATCCTTGCTTCTCAATCATACGTGATGTCATGTACACCGCAGGACGAGTGTAACAAGAGTGGAAGTATGGGCCTTCCCAACAATACAAGACTGAAGATGGGTACCTCGTGTTGTGAAACTGATGGATGCACTCCGACTCTTTCCCGTAAGTGAGGCTCTTTTTACTTGCCAAAGGATTTGTACTCCTGTCCATCCAGTTCTATGAGGGCACCAAACTTCTCATTGAGAGGGTTGTAAAGCGGAGTTCCACCCAGAAATGTTTGTTTTTTTATTTTTTTTGGCATCCACGCTTTTAATACTAAATAGATGTAACCTTTTGTTTTCTTACTTTCACACCGCCTAGTAATTACAGGTATTTCCTGGGTCTCCTGGCATCCCTTCCTGAAAGAAGTGCATTGTGGGTAACCACCATCCATTCCTCGATCTCAGTCCACCTTAAATCGTGTCATTTCCTGTCTGGAAATAACACGATCCTACAGTACAGGGAAGGCCACTGACTCCTAGGAAATGATGAGTCACATCTCCCAGGAGGCCAGGGGAAAAGCAGGAAGTTGGGAGAAGAACCTAGGACCTAATAGGGGCAGATTACAGAGACCACCTAGCAAGAAGCGACTTGGGGTGAGTATAATTTTTTTTTCTTCAAAGGTAAGTCTATATAGGCAAAGGACTTGAATGATGTAAAAAAAAAATTCTGGGTGGAACTCCGCTTTAAATTAGCTGAAGTGTTTCACCGGATTTAGTGTAATCTATCCACAAGAATCAATTTTTCTGAAACTGTGCGATTGAAGTAAATTTTTAGTTGACCATGGTACCATTTACTTTGACCTCTGAGAAGGTAATTCTGAGAGATTTCCATGAGTGAACTATTGTTTGGTCATGCTGAATTGGCTGCTCTGGGAATATCATGGATGGGTCTGTTTATTAGTACTGAATTCATTAAAGCGGCTCTTCAGTCATTTATTTCAACTTTTGATCTATTAAATCTGCCCTTGTTGCTTTAACTTTGGATGGTAAAGTATATATTTTTTTTTTTCTGCCAGTAAATACCTTGTACAGCCCACTTCCTCTTTCTTGTCTGGTCATTAGCCTAGGCTTATGACATCATGCACCTCTTTCTCTCTCTGCTGAGCGTTTGCCAGAAAGGGAGGGGGGAGGAGCCATAAGGTGGCCAATAAGAGCTGCAGAGTTGGAGGTGGGCCTCTGTAAATCCAGGAAATGGATTTATGGCTTCAGCTGCCCTTCGTTTAAAATGGATGCAGCCAGACTTACTGAAAGATTTCTGCAGCATATTTGGCAAGTACAGAATCACCAGTGTATATATAAAATATGTAAAGTGGTTGGAGGGAAGCTTCCAAATGGCACAGATGTGTTTATTAAAAATTATGTGAGCAGACTGCAGTTCCTCTTTAAATTGTAGACCCTTATGCATACCTTGCTAACTAATCAGTGACTGCTGCTCCTCTCTGCAAATCCCTTCATGGCTTCCCTTACCCCACCATATAAAATTCAAAATACTAAACATGCGCAGAACGGAAAAAAATGTTTCGTTATTATGGATTTGTTAAGTTACTAACTTTGTTTCATTGATTCATTTCGGAATTGGTTTGGTTTTGTTTAGTTTATTCAATTTCTAATGAATTCCAAATGTTCCTTCTGATTCAATCTGTGTGAAGAATAACTGGTAGTTAAGAAGGGTAGTTAAGGAACGGGCCGATTGAAGAATCAGCTGTCAGCAAGCTTCCCCATAGAGAGCTGAAATGTAAACAAAAGAAGGCCAGCAATAGAAAAGTCAGGAAAAAAAACAGCATGCCCCCCCCCCCGGCCAATCCATAATACCAGGCCCTTTGAGTCTGGTATGGATTGGGGAACTCCATGAGATATAGATAGAGAGAGAGATAGATAGAGATATATTATAACATTTATTTTTTTTTTGTGCCCCCCCGCACTCCATACCGGATCTTTATCCGAGCATGTAGCCTGGCCACATGCCCTCATCATGGGGGGAGAGGGTGGGGTGCCCCCTCACCCCAAAACACCTTTTTCCCTGTCAACATGGGGACAAAGGCTTCTTCCAAGAGTGTTTGTGGGGGTCTGCGAGCAGGGGACTTATTTGAATCTGGAAGCCCACCCCCATATGTGAAAGACTTGTGCATTTATTCACATGGGGGGCAGGATCTGAGGGCCCCCACAACCTCTAGCTCCCTTGTTGCCTCCTCCCATGCTTGCTTCCAAGATTGCTCCAGAGCCTCTCCCATCCTCTAGAACTACCTGCTCTAGTATGTTGGGTCAGCCACTACTCTGTCTGCCTTTCGGCAGTCCTTGAAACTTCACTTATTCAGACAAGTTTACCCCACCTCCACCTAAGGACTGTACCCAAGTCACCTCCATCAGATCATCCCCTGAAGCTATTATCTTTTGTACCGCTTCCCCCTCCCTTTAGATTGTAACCTCCCATGAGTAGGGTCCTCCTATTCCTTCTGTATTGAACTGTATTGTAATCCTACTGTCTCCCTTTATATTGTAAAGCGCTGCGTAAACTGTCGGCGCTATATAAATCCTGAATAATAATAATTTTGCCTCCTTGCCAACATTATCTGTATCAGTTTGGTGAGTGGTCTGGAATTTACTTCGTTCATACATAGTACATGATAAAGGTTTCATCATCTGAACATCATTTTTTTAGGAGTTTAGGTCGATGAAACGGTGGACCAACACCAGCAGATGACATGTCTCCCCAAATCATCACTGACTGTGGAAAATTTGGCATTTCATTTGGAAATCCAGGTTCCAGAGTCCGGAGGAGGTATGGAGAGGCATAGAATCCAAGTTGCATGAGGTCCAGTGTTTAGTTTCCACAGTCCATGATGATTTGGGGAGCCATGTCATCTACTGGTCTTGGTCCACTGTGTTTCATTAAGTCCAAAGTCAGTGCAGCCCTCTACCAGGAAATTCTAGAGCACTTCATGCTTCCCTCTGCTGACCAGCTTTATGGAGATGCCGATTTCATTTTCCAGCAGGACTTGGCACCGCCCACACTGCCAAAAGTACCAATACCTGGTTTAATGATCATGGTATCGCTATGCTTGATTGGCCAGCAAACTCTGAACCCCATAGAGAATCTGTAGGGTATTATCAAGAGGAAGACACACCAGACCCAACAATGCAGATGAGTTGAAGGCCATTATCAAAGCAACCCAGGCTTCCATAACACCTCAGCAGTGCCACAGGTTGATCGCCTTCAAGCTACGCCGCATTGATTCATGCAAAAGGAGCCCCGACCAAGTATTTAGTGCATACTATACTGTACATAGACTTACTTTTCAGTAAGCCAAGATTTCTGTATTAAAAATCCTTTATTGGTCTAAGTCTCTGAGATACTGAATTTTGGGTTTTCACTAACTGTAAGGCATAATCTTCAAAATTAAAAGAAAAATGCTTGAAATATATCACTCTGTGTAACGCATCTATATAATATACGTGTTTCACTTTTTGAATTGGATTACTGAAAGACATTAACTTCTTGATATTCGAATTTTATGAGATGCACCTTTTAGGTGGGACAAATGAGGAGAAAAGAGGGACTTTGTTCCGAATGATGGACAGTCCTTCAATCAGGAACAGTTAGGAGCTATGGGCAAGTGGATCTGCAGAATCTAATTTTAAAGTATGTTTTGTAAGCATGAGTTCTACCTCAGATTGTTTGAGTAAGGAAGAGATGAAGTAGTTATCTTGTCTAGTTGACTTTATTGAAAGCCAATCATCTTTATGGGTTTCTTGGAAGTACCAGGTTTCAATGTCCTTGAACATGAAAAAAGAATAGAAATCCAATAAGTCTTTATGTATGTAGGCAGGTGTAGTCCATGGTCTCCACTGCAGACGGCACTAAACCACAGCAGCATAGCAGGGAGAGAGGAAGTCAAGCAGAAAGTGGTTCCTCTAAGGTTTCCTGGGGCACTGGGAAAGCTGTCAGATTGGATGCTGCTGCCTCATGTGACTCTAATGGCCATCTTGGGCTAGGCAGAGCCTATTTAAGGAGCTTACTCCAAGGCTTTGTATGCATTTTGGGTGTTGTAACCCGTCTGACAGGGACAGTGGTTAGCGTCAGGGAGAGGTTCCAGAGGAGGAACAAGGAAAGGATAGGAACATGCCATCCTTCCTGGCGACTTCCTCATTTGGATTTGGACTGGCCAGGCCGCACTCCGCCCTTCAAAACAGAAGCTGTTGGTGCATCTGAGATCTGCTCTGCCACACATTCCTGGTACATGCCGTGAGTGTTCCTGGTCAGGTGCCTTCCTGTCGGGTTTGTTGTGAAATTACTGGATTCTGCATTAATAAGTTCTGTTTTCTACAGCCAGAACATGTGTATTTACTGCTGGTGCATGACTCTACACCTCCCCATATGTATCCAATATCTGAAATTATTAGGGGACTCCATTCTAGGAAGGCAAAAGAGAACACATAATTATGCTGCAGAAGCCATGTAAGTGAGAGAATTTGTATAGTTGAGTCCCATACTGCTAAGGATTGCCTTAGGACTTGACCTAGTTACATAGTTAGCCAGGTTTAAAAAAGACACATCTAGTTAAAAAAAAAAAAAAAATGTTATACACACACACACACACACACACACACACACACACACACACACACACACACACTCCTTCACCTACAGTTGATCCAGAGGGAGGCAAGAAACCCCAGCATCGGGGGCGTGGCCTGGCTATGGTCTGAGATGGACGCTTAGTGTCTGCTCTCCTGCTTCCAATTAAACCGAGACATCCACTCAGCCACAATGGAGAGAACATCGGGGAGCATGACAGCAACAAGGTCACGATCACTGAGGAGCCAAGACATGCAGCACACATCTCAAGCCTCACCCTCTCGTAGATCTTGCTCGCCTACCAGAGGTCTACGGTGCTTCCGGACACAGCCCCTCAGCGGCGGATTATATGTGCGCCCCCGCCTTAAATCTGGATGACCTCCGGAATGTTTCGGCGGACATAAAGCACACCCTGGCGACTGCAATAGTGGACTTGAGAGGCGACATACAAGCTGTCATACACAGAATGGAGGACATAGAAGAAGCACAAGCGCGCCATGATGCCTCGCTATGCCAGTTGCAGCAGAGTCCCACGCTATACACTTAAGGGAAATCAACCGCCACATGGAAGACCTGGACAACCGTGGGAGATGCCGGAACCTTAGGGTAAGAAACCTACCAGAAACTAGATCCCAATCAGCTCTCCCACGCAGGGGTCGCCATATTTCATGACCTCCTAGAGAGGCCCCCTGACACACCAATCCCGATAGAACAAATCCACTGAGTCTTGCGCCCCAGGGGAAGGGACACAGAGCCCCCCGCCCCCTCCCAGGGATGTAAATGCAGCCTCATGGATTTCCCCCTGAAAGAGGATATTTTACGCAAGGCTAGAGCAAGCATTCACTTTGCATACAGGGGCACAGACCTAAAAATCTTCCAGGACCTATCCAATATAACCCTGCAATGCAGAAGAGAATTGCGACCCCTGCTGGTTACACTGAGAGCGAGGAACATTTTATACCGATGGAAATTTCCTTTTTTCCTGTCGGCAACATCCCAAGGCCACACTGCAAACTTGAGGGTGTCTGAGGATTTGGATCACTTCTGTACCACGTTAAACATCCAGCTGATTGACCATCCGGATTGGTACAGGGATTTTTGCATCCCGCCGCTGAGGAGATCCACTTCCATGGATGGTGTGTAAGAAGCAGGCAATTTCCACATAAGACGCCATCGGCCTCAACCACCACCATCCTCACCACTAGCTACAGGAGCGCCTAAAAATGGCAGCCCCACAGCATCCCCGGCGCATTGCAAAGCTCGTCGCTCCTAAGATGGTTAAAGTACCCTTCCTCGCTTACACCTCCTTGTTACACGACACATATTTTAATTATTTTGATTAATCTCATGCAAGCACCTTCATTCCTATGAACTATATATTTCCCGATTTGCCCAGAAGCAAGCCCCTAGTGGGAAACAGACTTAAGCAAGTACACCCCAACAAAACCAGAATGGCCAGGCACTCCCAGTCCATGCACAAAGATAGACTTCAGAAAGTGGCCTGTCTCTCAACGTGGCCCTCACAAATGCGCTCACCAGAGGCAATATCACAATAAGACAAGTATGCACATAGCAAGAATGCCTACAATGACTGCTCAGATTATCACTCCCAACAGCATTTCCAGACAAAGAGACCACCAAACAGCATTTCCGAGGGGCACTAGAAGCATCCTCTCCTAAAGACGACACTAGAACAACAAAACAAATTCTCGCATCTTCCTCTGCCCAGTTACTCCAGACATGGGACAATACAAATAACATTTAAACCCAAAGGAGAAAATTCAGGTGCCCGGATTAAGATGCCTATCATTTCTTTATGGAACCAAACCGACCTTCCATCACACGGGATCATTTTTTCTCAAGTCGTCTTCCAGGACAGCCTCTGAGACCTTGGGCTCCTCCCCTCCGGACAGGAAACACATCCCCAATTTTAAATAAAAGGCAGTCCTCCAGGCCACTCCAGCCAAACCAAGGTATTTCTTTACTATCCGTAGAATTAGGCCCGTGGACTTAAAAGAGGAAACCCAAATTTACAATAAACATAACAGGGTACAGACCTCATTGACCCGTCTCCTTCTACGCTCTTAAACAAAACAACAAGATCACAGCAGAAATCCTCTCCTACGAAGATCACGGGGAGCCTTTACGACAAACCACCAGAGAAACAGACCTTTACGACAACCCTCACTATTAGACTCGTCAGTAACATCCGTAAGAACGATACACGTATGAACAGAATAACACTATAACGGAGACCACTCGCGTAAACACTCCCGGTGCAACTCTCTGTCCGGTGAA
>BLSH010461312.1:1706007-1720039 GCA_018402905.1 Glandirana rugosa
ACACACACGTCCACTGATAATGACACGTATTAATAATCCGTTGAATTGTTTTTTGTTTATATATGGGTAAAGTTAATAAATAAAAGTCGTCACTTTGGTTATATTGTAGAGTTTTAAGTGTTTATATGTAAAGACTGTAAGTTTTTGTTTTGTTTTTGTTTAGTCACTGGTTAGCCTAATAATTATGCACAGTAATAGTCACCTGCACACACAGATATCCTCCTAAAATAGCTACAACTAAAAACAAACTAAAAACTACTTCCAAAAATATTCAGCTTTGATATTAATTAGTTTTTGGAATCATTGAGAACATGGTTGTTGTTCAATAATAAAATTATTCCTCAAAAATACAACTTGCCTAATAATTCTGCACTCCCTGTAGTACCCTATCGGATGCCTTCTCCATACGCAACGGGACCAGGCAGGGTTGTCCGCTATCTCCCATCCTTTTTCTACTAAACCTTGAACCTTTGCTTTGTAGTTTAAGGCCCCTTTCACACATATGGACCGTTTGTCCGTTTTTCATCCATCCGTTGACGGATGAAAAACGGACATTAATGCAACTCTATGGAAAAACTGATGACAACTGATGATCATGTATTTGCATCAGTTTTCATCCGCTTCAGTCAGCATCTGTTTTTTTGAACGGATGAAAGTCCTATTTTTCATCCGTCAAAAAAACGGATCGGACGAAAAACGGATGTAAACTGACGAACGGTCAGTTTTTCATCCGTTTTTGCATTGGTAGTGGATGCAAAAAAAACTGATGAAAAACTGATGAAAAACTGATGTAAACTGATGTAAACTGATGAAAAACTGATGAAAAACTGATGAAAAACTGATGAAAACTGATGTAAACTGATGTAAACTGATGAAAAACTGATGAAAAACTGATGAAAACTGATGTAAACTGATGTAAACTGATGAAAAACTGATGAAAAACTGATGGATGCTTCATCCGTTTTGACGTGACTGAACGGATGAAATGAACGGTCCGTATGTGTGAAAGGACCCTTAGACAAAACATTGATATTGCAGGGATTCAATCTCCCAGTATAGGATTCAAGCTAGCTGCTTTTGCAGATGACATACTTAATTTCTTAACAAAACCAATCATTACAATACCAGTCCTCCTACAAGAATTCCATCACTTTCAAGCCCTCTCTAACTTGAAGATCAACTTCTCCAAGTCATTCACCCTAAACATATCCTTGCCCCAAGACCAAGTTACCCACTGTAAAACAAACTTTCCCTTTAATTTGGAAATCAGACTCTCGCTCAAGTACCTAGGTATACAGATACCAGCCAACCTCTCAAACGTATACAGGAATAACTATTTGCCCATCATAGGCAATCTAACTTCGGACATCAAAAACTGGAATACACCAGTATTCTCTTGGTTTGGGAGAGTGGCAATCCTGAAAATGAATGCCCTACTAAGACTTTTATACATTTTACAAACGATCCCTATCCATGTGCCCCCGGCCTTTTTCAAAGCCTATAAGAACCTATGTACCAAATTCCTATGGGGTGAAAACAGACCCAGGATTAATTATGCACAGCTGACTCGCCCTAAACATTTAGGGGGGATAGGCCTTCCAGATCTCTCCAACTACTACAAGGCTGCCCATCTATCCAGGATAATACAGAAGGGTAGAAACTATCGTGCTAATGGTTATTTAAAGCAGCAGACACAGCATTAGACCAAATGCAACCAAAGAAAATATAGAAAAAGCATTGCCCTAAACATGTGAACAAATATACTCCTATAATGAGATCACTTGACCAGTTCAAAGTGACAGTGCATAAATTAAACCTGTGATGGTCAATCCTTAAAGTGACAATGTCCAAATAAAACCTGTGATGGTTAGTGACATATATTAAAAATAAAATGAAAAGCAGTCCAAAAACGTCCAAAACACAACAATAAAGGTGGACACAAAGGCAGGTGAAATGTGCATGAATCAAAGCCGCGGTATGTCATCCAATTTCCTGGTGTAAGGGGATAAATGTTGCAATAAACTTGTACAAAGAATCTTCTAGGAAGTAATAAAGGTGGACTCTTACCAAATGGGTTGGGTACACTTGGCCGTATGACCAGTTGACCATACAGGCTTAGAGTGGAGACCTCCACAAACAGTAATGGCAGGATCCTCGGTGGTGGTGCTGGTGGACTTGGTGGTCCCTTTAGTAGCGCTGGGAGTAAAGCTAGCCTTGGCATCAGAGCTCACCAGGAAACCCGCAAAGAGAAGAAACCGCTCCACATTGTGTAGAAAATTGTACCAATTTTATTCCACCGATACAGGAACAAATAAAAGCCGGCAATAAAACTATAAAAAAAACTGCGATAGACACATAGTTCCCACCAGACTCATTTTGTCCACGCCTCAAATCTCTAGATCAAAACTCCTCTTGCTCAAGACAGCTCACGACATTTGAAAAACTGTATACGCAAAATCCCCCTCAGAACCACTTGATTTCCACCCTTACACTCCCTCCTATTCACAGGCCATCGAGCTAATGATAACGCAGCCTGTAAGAAATGGGGAACAGACCTCTCCCTACCACTGAACCAGAGAATCGGGAACAAATACACACCAGTATACATAAAGGCTAATTAAATGTGTCCACCCAAGAAAATGGCTACAAGATTCAAACCCGTTTGGTATTGCACCCAAACCCCAGCCAAGCTTGATCCAATTTGCTATAGCGGGGGAAAAAATTCCTTCCCAATCCCACGAGAGGCAATCCGATTTTCCCTGGATCAACTTTTACCTTTTAAATGTTAGTACCCAGTTATATTGTTTACATTAAGGAAAGAATCCAGGCCTTTTTTTAAAGCGATCTACTGTGCTGGCCAGAACCATCTCTGGAGGGAGTCTATTCCACATTTTCACAGCTCTTACTGTGAAGAAACCTTTCCGTATTTGGTGATGAAATCTTTTTTCCTCTCGGAGTAAAGAGTGCACCCTTGTCCTTTTTTGTGATGCCCTTAAAGTGAATAACTCAACACCAAGTTCACTATATGGACCACTTATATATTTGTACATGTTGATCATATCCCTCCCTTTATCTCCTTTTCTCAAGAGCGAATACATTTGGTTCCTCTCTTTCCTCATAGCTGAGCTCCTCCATGCCCCTTATTAATTTGGTTGCCCTTCTCTGCACTTCCTCCAGTTCCCCAATATCCTTTTTGAGAATGGGTGCCCAAAACTGAACTGCATATTCCAGATGAGGTCTTGCTAGTTTCTACAGGGGCAAAATTATGTCTGTCTCTCTCTAGATTCCATACCTCTCTTAATAAAAGAGAGGATTTTGCTCACTTTGGAAACTGCACCTTGGCATTGCATGCTATTATTATGCTTATGATCTACCAGAACCCCCAGATCCTTCTCCACTATGGATTCCCCCAGTTGTACTCCCCCTAGTATGTACGATGCATGCATATTCTTAGCCTCCCAAGTGCATAACATTACATTTATCAACATTAAACCTAATTTTCCACACAAATTCCTTTAGGATCCGTGAGTGAATGCCACCTGGTCCAGGTGCTTTATCTACCTTTTTATTTTGTCAAAATACTTCTGGACCATTTCACTCTTGAGCTATTGTTGATCATTTGGGGCTGTGTCACTACCACTCCCATTATGGACATGAGCTACCCCATGCTAGATTATTTTGTAAAGGGCCTACATGCTCAGACCTGACCTTTTTTACTATTAACCCCTTAGTGCCGGCCGTACGGACATTTATGTTTGTGGCGTGAAGGGGTATATATTGGGGAAATCACCCCAGTACCGTTTTTTTTAGTGCAGGCGGTCTGCTCTTCAGTGATAACTGATGTGGCTAAAAGCCGCTCGGTCGTTTATCCTAGAGGGGCAGGAGTGCCCCCCCTCCAGCTCCCGCCGCGCCTCCTGTCCCACCGGGAGACCCGATCCACGATCTGGCACTTCTGCCAGCTAGGTTAAGAATGGAATGAAGCCAGAAATGGCTTTGTTCCAGTCTCCTTCGTGAAATTCCAGAAACGACGTCCCTTCCGGTTTACTTGGCGGCCAATGGCGCTGATTTTTAAAAATGACAGTATTCAGAATCACAGTTTTTGGCGATCCGAATAATTTGAAGTGCAAAGGAGGGATTTGGCGTCTTTTAGACCCCCGAACCCTCCATAAAGAGTAGGTGTCACCATATATTACTGTCACAAGGGATGTTTACATTCCTTGAGACAGCAATAAAAGTGATCAGATTTTGTTTTTTTTTTTTTTTTTTTTGTTTTTTTACCACTTACCAACCGGGCCACTTTTTTACATTTGGTGGTCACAGGCTAAAAACATTTTTTTTTTTGCTAGAGAATTACTTAGAACCCCCAAACATTATATATATATATATATATATATATTTTTCAAACACCATAGAGAATAAAATGGCGATTGTTTCAATACTTTTTGTCACACGGTATTTGCGCAGCGGTCTTTCAAGCGCGATTTTTTTGGAACAATTTTACTTTTTTGAGTTAAAAAATAAGACAACAGTAAAGTTAGCCCAATTTTTTTCAATATTGTGAAAGAGGATGTTACGCCGAGTAAATAGATACCATACATGACACGGTTGAAAATTGCGCGCACTCGCGGAATGGCGACAAAGTCCGGTATTTAAAAAGTTCCATAGGCGACGCTTGAAAAATTTTTAACGGTTACCAGGTTAGAGTTACAGAGGAGGACTTTTGCTAGAATTATTGCTCACACTCTGGCGATCGCGGCGATACCTCACATGTGTAGTTTGAACACCGTTTTCACATGCGGGCGCGACTTACGTATGCGTTTTTCTTTGCTGCGCGAGCTCGCGGGGACGGTGGCGATTTAAATCTTTTTTTTTTATTTTTATTTATTTATTTTTTTTTTATTTATTTTTACCACTGTTCCTTTTAAAAAAAAAAAAAAATCTGATCACTTTTATTGCTATCACAAGGAATGTAAGGACCCCCCATCCCTCCTTTGCACTTCACAGTATTCAGATCGCCAAAAACGGCGATTCTGAATACTGTCATTTTTTTAAATTTGGCGCCGTTAGCCGCCGAGTAAACCGGAAGTGACGTTGTGACGTCGCTTCCGGAATTTGCCGAAGGAGACACGATCAGAGCCGATTACGGCTTCTATCAGGTCTCCTTCCAGCCGGCGGACACGCCGGATCGTCGCTCCGGTCTCCCGGTGGGACGGGAGGCTGGAGAAGAGCGGCGGAAGGCGGCGGGGGGCGTCCCCTCTCGCCTCCTGGGGTAACGACCGAGCGGCTGCCGAGCCAGATCGGTCGTTACCCCTGGATAGCCGACCGCTTGCTCTAAAAAATGATACCGGGATATAGCCTGCAGGTGCAGGCTATGTCCCGGGAAAGCCGCTCAACCCCGACCGCCGCCTATTTACGGCGCTGGGGCTGAACCGGTTAAAAAGGACCATGTAAAAAAAAAAAAATTTAAAGCGCCTCCATCCACGCGAGCTTGCGCAGCAAAGAAAACGCATACGTAAGTCGTGCCCGCAAATGTAAGCGGTGTTCAAACCACACATGTGAGGTATCACCGCAATCGTCAGAGTGAGAGCAATAATTCTAGCACTAGACCTCCTCTGTAACACTAACCTGGTAACCGTTACGTTTTTTTTAATTGTCGCCTTTGGAGATTTCTATGTACCGTAGTTTGCCGCCATTCCATGAGTACACAATTTCAAAGCATGACATGTTAGGTACCTATTTAGTCGGCGTAACATCATCTTTCACATTATACAAAAAAAATTTTGCTAAATTTACAGTTTCATTCTTTTTTTTTTTTTTTTTAATTTTGTGAAAGTTTATTTCACCAAAAATTGTGTTTTAAAAACCGCTGCGCAAATACAATGTGACATAAAATATTGAAACTGCCGCCATATTAGTCTCTTGGGTCTCTGCTAAAAAAAAATATATGTTTGGGGGTTCTAAGTAATTTTCTAGCAAAAAATATAGATTTTAACCTGTAAGCAACAAGTGTCAAAAATAGGCTTATGCGTGAAAGGGTTAATATATTTTAAGAATTCTTTTGGGGTTTGTCCTATCTTTTTCAATCTGTCGTTCGTTCGTTTTGAATTTTTGCATCCTTGATTTCCTTTTTACATATTCTGTTATATTCTTCGTAACATTTAAAAGATGATAGTGTTCCTTTTTTTATATTTTTTTTAAATGCTCTTTTCTTATTTGCAACTTTTTCAACTTTGGCCGTGAGCCACATAGGTTTTATTTTTAGCCTTTTAAACTTCTTGCCCATGGGAATATACTTTGCATTGAGTTTGCATACAGTGTTTTTGAAAAATTCCAATTTCTGTTCTGTGTTCATCAATGCTAATATCCCCTCCCCTCTCACTCTAAGTCCTGGAGAGCAGCCCTCATCCTTGTAAAATTTGTTCTCTTAAAGTTAAGTGTTTTTTTTATCTTTCCCGTATGTGTTTGTTGCTTACATTGAATGAAATACTATTATGGTCACTGCTACCCAGATATTCTTTTATATGAATATTGGTAATAAACCCTGCATGGTTTGAGATTACCATGTCCAGCAGAGTCATTTCTACTTGGGGCCTCAATAAACTGCACCGTAAAATTGTCCTGTAGGTTTATAAATGTTTGCCCTTTAACTGTCCCAGCAGTGAAATTACTCCAGGTAATTCCGGGTAATTAAAATCCCCCATCCACCTAGACACCCAGTAGGCCCTAGGCTGGTGGCATCCAGATTAGTACTGTTTTTGTTTTTAACATTCATTTTCTCAAAGAAAAAATTGTTTACAAATTTAATTTTTTGTTTCATACCCTGTGCAATTTTGGTAAGCGGAAACTACGTGATCTTTCTGTCAAAGAAATACTAAAAGATTTCCAAGCTCAAGCATACCAACCAGCCAGTGACAAACCAAATTGACCTGTCTAACAATATGCGTTAACTGGGGTTTAGTCTGCACACATTTAGAAGTACATGTATAAGCTACAGGCCCCGTCAAGGCACCCTGTTTTCTGTAGTCCCGAACTCAAACTTTTGAGTCTCCACAATGGAAGCACATGCATTTTAATGGATAGGCAGAGGGCAGGTGAGCCTGGAAGGAGCCCATCCCTCCTTAAAATTACACTGAACACCCAACACATAGCACTATGACAGCAAAGATGTCAGTGCGTTGCCACACCTCCCAACTTTTTGAGATGGGAATGAGGGACAACTATTAGCAAAAGTATGTAGGCATGGGACACACCCTGCCTTTGTCCGCTTAATCACTTGTGGACCAGGCCTAATTCTGACATTTGTTTACAAGTTAAAATCAGTATTTTTTGCTAGAAAATGCTAGAAAAAAAATGTTTAAATTGATGCCCAACATGTCATGCTGTAAGATTGTGCATGCTCGTGGAACGGCGACAAACTACGGTACCTAAAAAAAAAAAAAAAAAAATCTCCATAGGCAACGCTTTACAAATGTTTACTGAGGAGTTACAGCGGAAGTCTTGTGCTAGAATTATTACTCTCGCTCTAATGTTTGTTCGCAGTGATACCTCACATGTGTGGTTTGAACACCGTTCACATTTGCGTGTGCAACTTGCGTATGCGTTCGCTTCTGAGTGCAAGAATTTGGAACCTTTCAAGTCTTTAGCAAACCGGAAGTGATGCCATGACATCGCTTCCGGGTTACTAGAGCCGAGACTCGATCGAAGCAGATTCCGTTTGTGTTTGGGTCTTTGTCCAGCTGGTGGGCGTGCTGGCTGGTCGCTCAGGTCTCCTGGTGGGACGGGAGAGCCCCGGGGCAAGCCAAGGGGGAGGTGGGGGAAACCCCCTCCCACTGCTTGTAATAACAGCCTTAGCCACATCGGTGAAGGGGTTAAACCCACAAGTGGGGGGTTCTGTGTTTTTTTTCAGATATTTTTATTGAGGTTTAACAATGAGCAATACATTTTACATTTACCAAGTAGTCAAAACAAAAGCACAACAGAGAGGTTCAAAGTATATGCCAATGGCCAATGGTTCATTGTAAAGAACTTTAGAATAATGGTGCAGAATACTGCGCTTAGTGTAGTGAAAAAGTGTTGGAGCTGCTGCACAAAAACCAAACAAAAGTTGTAGAAGAATGTAAATGCTAAATAGAGTGTAGCACTCACTGAAGAGTGAAAATGTAATGACTAAATCAAAAATCAATTAAAAGAAATCAATCCTAACACAATATTGTTTGTGTACATAATCCACACTTAATACTCATTTGTATAAATCAACATTCAAAAGTAAAAAGTGCTAATATAGATATTAAAATGCTAAAGGTGATCACCATATAAAAGCAAAAATACTCCTCAAAATAGTGTCCATATTGTGAATAATTAATTGTGTTTTGTGCTAATCGTAACAAATCAATACTGATCAATATAAATGATCTAATAGTCCCAACTCATGAATGGTAAAGCCTTGAAGTGAATTGGAAAAAATGTTCATGAGTGTCCAGATATATTCACTCGAAGATCTTTATGGTCATACACCTAATAACAAACTCATGCACTTACCAGAAGGTAGTTATATTCAAGCCTAAATATAATATGAATTCCCAGAGCCACAAGGTTGATTCCTTTCCTTGGAGGTCCGCTAGGGGACACTGTGGTGTCCTAAGTGCCAAAGGTTACCACTGGACTCGATCTTGCTTCAAATTTTCTCCATGGAGAAGGGGTGCATTAAACATGAAAAGAGAGCCTCACATGGTGTAAAATCCTTGAGGATACGTTTATTAAAAGTGAAATAACACTTTGAGCTCAGACAGAAATGGCAAGCCGACATAAACTGAGGCACAGCGGTGTGGGGTCGGCAGCTTACGACGCATTTCGTTTGCTAAAAACGTCTTCTGGAACAAAACGAAAACACGCTGACAGCTGCCGACCCCACACCGTAAAGTAGTGAGTGTACAGCTTGTATAACAGTGTAAATTTGCTGTCCCCTCAAAATAACTCAACACACAGCCATTAATGTCTAAACTGCTGGCAACAAAAGAGTACACCCCTAAGTGAAACTGTCCAAATTGCACCTAATTAGCCATTTTCCCTCCCCAGTGTCATGTGACTCGTTAGTGTAACAAGATCTCAGGTGTGAATTGGGAGCAGGTGTGTTAAATTTGGTGTTATCACTCTCACTCACTCATACTGGTCACTGGAAGTTCAACATGGCACCTCATGGCAAAGAACTCTCTGGGGATTTGAAAAAAGAATTGTTGCTCTACATAAAGATGGCCCAGGCTATAAGAAGATTGCCAAGACCCTGAAACTGAGCTGCAGCACGGTGGCCAAGACCATACAGGGGTTTAACAGGATAGGTTCTACTCAGAAAGGGCCTTGCCATGGTCGACCAAAGAAGTTGAATGCACATGCTCAGCGTCATATCCAGAGGTTGTCTTTGGGATATAGACGTATGAGTGCTGCCAGCATTGCTGCAGAATTTGAAGGGGTGGGGGGTCAGCCTGTCAGTGCTCAGACCATACGCCGCACACTGCTTCAAATTGGTCTGCATGGCTGTCGTCCCAGAAGGAAGCCTCTTCTAAAGATGATGCACAAGAAAGTCCACAAACAGTTTGGTAAAGACAAGCAGACTAAGGACATGGATTACTGCTGGAACCATGTCCTGTGGTCTGATGAGACCAAGATAAACTTATTTGGTTGAGATGGTGTCAAGCGTGTGTGGCGGCAACCAGGTGAGGAGTACAAAGACAAGTGTGTTTTGCCTACAGTCTTGCATGGTGGTGGGAGTGTCAAGATCTGGGGCTGCATGAATGCCTGTGGCACTGGGGAGCTACAGTTCATTGAGGGAACCATGAATGCCAACATGTACTGTGAAATACTGAAGCAGAGCACGATCCCCTCCCTTCGGAGACTGGGCTGCAGGGCAGTATTCCAACATAACCTCAAACACACCTCCAAGACGACCACTTGCTAAAGAAGCTGAGGGTAAAGGTGATGGGCTGGCCAAGCATGTCTCCAGACCTAAACCCTATTGAGCATCTGTGGGGCATCCTCAAACGGAAGGTGGAGGAGCGCAAGGTCTCTAACCTCACCAGCTCCTTGATGTCGTCATGGAGGAGGGGAAGAGGACTCCAGTGGCAACCTGTGAATCTCTGGTGAACTCCATGCCCAAGAGGGTTGAGGCAGTGCTGGAAAATAATGGTGGCCACACAAAATATTGAAACTTTGGGCTCAGTTTGGACATTTTCACTTAGGGGTGTACTTGCGTTTGTTGGCAGCGGTTTAGACATTAATGGCTGTGTGTTGAGTTATTTTGAGGGGACAGCAAATTTACACTGTTATACAAGCTGTACACTCACTACTTTACATTGTAGCAAAGTGTCATTTCTTCAGTGTTGTCACATGAAAATATAGAATAAAATATTTACAAAAATGTGATGGGTGTACTCACTTTTGTAAGATGCTGTGTATCTGCTCTATGTAGCAAGGAGCACTGGAAGGGCGACTTAAGTCAAACAAATACAAAGGATTTCCAAGCTCAAACTTACCAACCGGATTAACCAGATCTTTCTGTTCAATCATCTATTGTCTTCTGATTTTAGCTGCCTGTTTCTATGCTGTATCAGGTCTTAATTTCTTACAACCCAAAAACTATTCTCCTCCTTACCATAGCATCCGTGGTAATAGGCAAAAAACAAGAGCAGCAGTAAAGGTTCAAGTAGGCCTTCATTGAAACCACTCATTAACTTCTTCATTGTCCGAAGGACCAAGCATTGTGACCCTTTATTTATTACTAGAATATTGGTGCTCTTTATTCTTATGCCATTACATACCTCCTTTTATATATATATTTTTTACCTTTAGTGCCAGGGAACAGCTCAGAATTCAATGGATTGAAGTGCCCATCCTGCGCGTCTGCTGACTCCACCTGGTGTGACACTTCAGATATGATGGAGTGTACGGGGCTTGAGAAGATGTGTTTTCTCCATGCCACAAAAATATCAGGTCAGTATTACAGACCGAGCCAGAGTTCTTATATATAAAAAAAAAAATCTTTCCCCTTGGCTTATTTTCCACATTTGAATTGCAGTAAAATGTGCTGAAACGTGTATTCGTATGTGTTCTGCTACACATTACACACAGTGAGGTGCATTATGCTGCAGTTGACCTTCAACCAAGATTAAAATGTCTCTATAGGCGGAATTTTAGACTTGTCCTTTATGGGGAAGAATTAGAACTCCTGTTTTTGCTGCCTTCCAGGACTCCATTAGGTCTTGTTTTATCTGCAGTTGGGATGGTGGTAAATATACGAGGTTGAGCCTCATTTTTTTCCCACCCCACCCCAACTTTTCCTCTGAGCTGCAGAGGCAGTAGACAGGAGCTCTGGTGTGGCAAAAATGATCCATCCTGAATGGGGCTGCACTGCAACAGTGGGCAATGGACATAGTTGTGGTGCGGTTATGTGGGTTTTTAGGGGCTAAAACAGGCAGTGAGGAGGCGTTGTGTCTGTCAAACGCCCTCTACATTAGCCCTGTGAAGAGAGATCAGCAGTGGAAAGCTTTTTAATTGAGGCTGCAGAAAGATCTCCCACTCCATGTCTCAGGGACAGCCTTTTTGCCACAATCCTGTACCTGTACGTTGGCAGAGTGTTCCGGGTTGTGAGCGCCTAAGCCCCCCCCCGCCATTCTGACTCTCCTTGTGATTGGACACAGCAGGATTTTGTGAACAGGTCTCAGCCAATGATCTATGGCTGAGCCTTACTGATTGGATGCCCAGAGCCAGTGGTGGCTGGTGTTCCATCCTTTTGGGGGGGTGGCAAACGACCCACCAGGTCCGCACTTTACCCCATCCAGATTATGGCTTCACCTCCCGGCTAATCTGATCTTAGGTTTCGCCTCCTGTTCTGATTGGCCGGGAGGAGAAGCCGGAAGACCATAGTGAATATTGATTCGCTAATGTCAGAAGTGGGTGGGTTTGGGACGCAAAGCTCAACCTATTTGAAGTCAATTAAAGCCTCAGGCTCTAATCATGTGCTTTATTTTTTTTTTTTTAATGTTTCTTGGGTATTATAGCACAAAGTTAAAAAAAATTCCAAATTTAAATTTTTTTGTTTTGTTTTATATAATAAAAAATAAACCCAGCGGTGATCAAATCTCACCAAAAGAGCTGTATTTGTTTGAAAAAAAATTATATAAATTTGGTTTGGGTACAGTGTTGCATGACTGCGCAATTACCAGTTAAAGAAGTGCAGTGCTAAATCGCGAGAAATTGCCTGGTCATGAAGGGGGTAAAATCTTCTGGAGCTCAAGTGGTTAAATTAAGTAGAGGAATGCTAGAACACTGCCATCTTTTTATTGTCTAATTGTAGATATATGTGGACGAGTCTCCAATAAATTAATGCACCACATCCCATATAGTGAAAATGGATAGGGAGCAAGTTATTGGGCTTTTTCAGGTGCTTACCCTTAAACAACACTAGGCATGTTAAACATTTTCTTTTATTTATGTGTTTATATATTGCTAGAAATTCATGAGCTCATTTAAACATATTAGAGCTCCTATTAAAAAAAAAAAAAAAGAGAAACATTTACAATCCATGTACATAATGCATAAATCCAGTTTTGCATAGCTGTATACTGGCGGTAAACTCCCAACCGGTTTCCACGGGGATGCAGGATTGATCCTTCACATTTGACGCCTGTTGCATTCCTCTCCAGCCCATTTGTGAGGATCCCTCGCCCCCATGTGGCCATTTTTACATTATATTTACTAGGTCTTCGCATGTCTCCTGTGGTCATATGCAATCTCATTAAACTGGATAAAAGTGGTAGGCCTATTTCAAAGTTCACCACTAGTCTTCCCAGAATTATATCCTAAATCATATGGGAACGCTTTGATAGCAGAAAATAATATCCCCTGAGGAAGCTCAATGGGCGAAACATGTTGGGAGTTTATCGCCAGTAAACAGGATTTATACTTTTTATTGTCTGTTTTCATGTTGCAAATTTTCCCTCACTTCCTTTAAAATGTACCCAAAACAGGAAGTGATAGTCTAGAAGTAAAACCCAATATGGCTTTTATCCTTTCACCGCTCTATCCAAAACCAAGAGAAGAACTTTGCTGTGTAAATGTCTTTAAGCCATAAACAAACTCTTATTTTGGATTCCTAAAAATGGTAAAGCAGTGTGGCATCCTTTACCATCTTTAATTTTGCTAGACTTTGCAGGAATGCAAGTACATGCTTGCTGTCACTTCTCTTAATACATTTTGCTTGTATTTGTTTACTGCACATAGGAAGGAGGTAGTGCTGAGGATTTTTAACTATTAGTATTTTGTATTATTATTTATTTGCTATGATCATCAGCGCCATCTAGTCGCTAAAATGCAGTGGTGTTTTTTTTTTCAAATATCTCAATTAGGAAAATATTGCACAATGACCACAAGAAATAAAGGTGTTGGGGAAAATATGCAGATTATTAATGAATTCTAAGCAAATGCTTGAGACATTTGCATAGTGAAATGACCCCTTTAACTTCACACCATTCATATTATTCAGTGCAAAAAAATAAATAAACGTGGCGCCTCTATTTTGAAGACCTTATTGATATGTGCTGGAGTTCAAATTGCCATTACAGTTTTAACCACTTGACAACTGGGCACTTAAACCCCCTTAACAACCAGACCAATTTTCAGCTTTCAGCGCTCTCACACTTTGAATGACAATTACTCAGTCATGCAACACTGTACCCATATGAAATTTGCGTCCTTTTTTTCACACAAATAGAGCTTTCTTTTGGTGGTATTTAATCATCTCTGGGTTTTTTATTTTTTGCGCTATAATTAAAAAAAGACCGAAAATTTTGTAAAAAAATGAATTTTTCTTCTGTTATAAAATTTTGCAAATTAGTAATTTTTCTTCATAAATTTTGGCCAAAATTTATACTGCTACCTATCTTTGGTAAAAAAAAAACAAATTAGTGGATATTATTTGGTGGTGCAAATAAATAAAAAAACGTGACTTATTATACTTACCACACTTCAATTTCCCCAGTAA
>BLSH010461312.1:1726694-1739328 GCA_018402905.1 Glandirana rugosa
GATAGTGTCCCCCAGTCGAGAGTTTACGACTCGAGTCTCAATGACGTAGTCCCCTCTCTTTTCGTACACCCCCCCCCAACCTCATCACCGGAGTGAGCTTTTTCATTGATTCCAACCCCCCCCCACATGCTTTTCTCTCCCCTGATGCAGTAACTCTGAGCTCAGCATTTGAGAGCTGACCCCCTGTGATAGAGGAGGTGAGCAATAACAGCTTTGCCTCTCCTGCCAATGTCTTAGCAACCTTCTGGGAATATTCAATGAGGCTTCAGGAGGTCTGTAAATGGCCTACACCTAATAGCAAGGGAATTATTTAAAGTAATCAAAGAGAGGTAGAAAATCTGAGCTGAATCCAAAAAACATATATATATACAAGATAAATATAGCAGCTGACATAAATTGCCTTGATCCACATTAATAAAGGTATAAATAATTCTGGTATGCAGCGCTAACAAACAGTGGTCTTAAAAAAATCCAGAGTCCTGACCAGACCATAAATGAATAAAGAAGTCTTATATTAAGCTTTACTGAGTGTCATTCCACAATTTTCCACTGGGGGCACCAACACACTGGGAGAGAAGTCAAGCAAGTCTCCTTATCAGATTACAGGTAAAAGACCTCATATAAGATCAGATCTCCAACTTCTGCTTGCAGAGATGTTCCCACAGCTCTTCCAGTTCAGTGACCTAGGTACTCACAGCAAAGGATTCACCACAGAGGAGGAAGAAAGGAGATTCTCATAGTGAAGCACCATTATGCCTTTAGCTTACACTAACCCACCACCAGGGAGCCGCCAGCCATACACCCGTGATAGGGAGGCACAAAACACCCTGGTGTCAGGCAAATCTGATTACCAAAAGCCGGCCAGATATCATCAACACAGAGGATGTCACTCTCCAGCTTGTAAATATCAGTCCAGCAGGATGGAAAAGACGATCATACTCCAGAGGCTCGTACACACACAGGCACCAGAGAGAATAAATAAAACTCCATAGTGAATTCCATCAAATGACCATGAAGATTTATTAAAATTATACTTACAAAATTAATGTTAAAAGACAGCAGACCTCTCATACAAGTTCCTGGCGTGTGTCCAGATGCTGCAGTACCGTCTGACGCGTTTCAGCCACTTGGCTGTCTTCGGAGGCGTGTACCTAGGCATCAAGACACACAAACAAAATAGCTGGAAGTTGAGTGTGGAGCACACGGCGGAGCCGCCGCTGCGCTCCACAAGCAGGAAGTATAGCGGCCCCTACAGACACCTCCACTGCTGACATACAAGGCTAAAAAAGCTGTCTGTCTAGAAAAAACGCCCACAAATTCAGTGCCGTTTTGCTAGACATTAACCACAATGAAGATACAGAGGCATCAGCCCGTACATTAGGACATTTCAAACACAAAACCAGAATAAACAAAACAGGTAAATAATAATGTATTGAAAACATATAAATGGGTTGGATGTGATCCCCTGGCCCCTCGCTCAGATTTAAACGGAAAGGCTCCCATAGCCGATGAAGGACTAGAGGAGGAACAAAAAGTCTGGAGAAACACAAGTGGAAAAAAAACATACAACACATCAAATGAAAAAAGGATAAAAAATAATTTGTTGAAACAAGGCACCCTCCGCAACCCCCCAAGGGACAGGGAAAAAAAGAGGGGGAGAACCAGGATGATCAAGGGGTGGAAAAAGGAAGAAAAAAATCCCCAGGGCACCCTAAAAAGGCATGATATCATAAAACCCCTAAAAGTAATGGAATGATACAATATAAAATATATAAAATAACAAAAAAAGGCTCTGAAAGAATCAACAACAAACTAATGGCCCCAGTCTACTTTCAGGCCGAAAGGAACAAAACTTTTAAGGGCATAAATCCACTGCGTCTTACACCGTGGTATTTCACGCCTCACAAAACTGCCCCTCCAGTGTGGGGTGAAGCGATCAATGGCCACAAAGATGGTACCTTTAGGGTCTCTGTTATGGTGTTTCAAATAATGTCTAGACACTCCATCAGTCGCACGTTCATAGCTCTGACAGTGCGGCCGATGTACTGTAGGCCACAAGGACAAATGAACATGTAAACAACATTTTTGGAAGTGCAGGTAATTTATTTATTTATTTATTTATTTCAGGTACTTATATAGCGCTGTCAATTTACGCAGCGCTTTACATATACATTGTACATTTACATCAGTTCCTACCCCCAAGGAGCTTACAATCTAAGGTCCCTATCTCACATTCATACATCTACTAGGGCCAATTTAGACAGGATCTAATTTACCTACCAGCGTGTCTTTGGAGTGTGGGAGAAAACCGGAGCACCCGGAGGAAACCCACGCAGGCACAGGGAGAACATGCAAACTCCAGGCAGGTAGTGTCGTGGTTGGGATTTGAACCGGCGACCCTTTTGCTGCCAGGCGAAAGTGCTATCCACTATACCACTGTGCCGCCCTAAGGTAATAAAGGTTTTGATATCAAATTGTTCTTTGGTCACCCCTGAGCTGAACTGGCAGACTTTCCTGGCCTTGGATTTATTCAACAGACAGATCCCACATTTTCTACATTTTCTAGAATCTTTCGTTTCTGAAAAAAAAAAGAACCTTATGAGGGGCGTCTAGAATGTTTCTGGCTATTTTTAACTTTTTAAGAGGCGGTACACCTCTAAAAATAACCTGAGGGCGATCGGGTAACACAGGTCCAAGCACCCTATCATTCTTCAAAATATCCCAGTGTTTAACCATAATTTTTTTGATCTGGTGATACTGCTGGGAATAAGTGGTCAGGAAAGAACACTTAAAATCCTTATTTACAGTGGGTTCAGACCTCGGCCTAGTGGTGAGCAGACGTTCTCTCTCCATAGAGCCCACTTCCTTAATAACCTTGTCTAAATCCTCCTCACCATATCCTTTATCCTAAAACCTCTCTTTCAGGAATGAGGCCTGTCTTAAGTAATCATCCCCATGGGTGCAGTTTTGTTGCAATCGGATGAACTGCCCCTTAGGGACTGCCCTCAGCAAGCTAGGGTGATGACAACTCCCCCGCCCAATTTACCCATTACGATTTGTGCTCTTAAAGAAAGTAGGGGTGACAAGGAATCCATTTCTTACTTCTATATTTAAATCTAGGAAATGAATATTAGTACTGCTAACTTCATGCTGGAGGACTATGCCCAAGGAGTTACCATTCAAATCGTGAATGAAACCTTCCAAGGAACAGAGGTCACCATCTCAGAGGAGGAGGACATCATCTATATATCTGCCCCAAAAGACCACCTATGGTCTCTGGGTACCATAGACGACATCCTCCTCCTACTTGGCCATAAACAGATTCACCATGCTCGGTGCAAATTTTCGTGCCCATCGCGACACCTCTATTTTTCAAATAGAAGGTGCCGCCAAACCAGAAATAGTTGTGCGCCATGGCGAATCTGAGTAGGTCCAAGACAAAATCGCTCTGGGACGGGACAAGACTAGCATCTCTCCTCAAAAACACCTCCACCGAATCAAAGCCATCATGGTGCAAGATAATAGTGTAGATAATATGTAGCGCTTCCTCCACTCAATCTCACCCAGGATCCTAATAACCTGAGCCTAATACTTTATCAAAGACTCTGTCTTAGACACAAGAGGCTGAAGAAAGCTGTCAACAAATTTGCCAATTCTTGAGGTCACTGAATCAAGCCCACTAATTATTGACCTACCTGGTGGATTGACCTGGTCTTTATGGACCTTTGGCAAACAATATATAATGGGGACCCGCGGTGCCGTGGGTACTAGGAAACCTTTCTCCTTTTTACTGATCAAACCCTCAGAAAAGCCTCTATTAATCAGTTTACTGAGATCCTGTTTATATTTGGAGGTAGGATCATGGGCTAAGGGAAGGTAGGTATCAGTATCGGAGAGCAGTCTATTCATCTCCTGTACGTACATTGATTTGTCCAAAACCACAATACCTCCCCCTTTGTCTGCCAGGCGTACAAGAATATCTTCCCTCTGTTTGAGGGACTCTAGGCCAGTTCTGAATCTTTGACTATTCTGACTTCTACGGATCGGATTTTAGGCTTGTCTAGATCCTTAATTACTAGATTACTAAACCCATGAGCCTACATTCACTATATCTGGTTTCCCACAGTACACAGAACATGGAAGTGCAATTATTTTAGCTAAATACAAACTGCTAAATACCGTTTCTCATCAGCAGTATATAGCAGTCGTGTGACTTCTATAAGTTTCTGGTTAAAGTATTGTATTAGGAGTTTGCATTCTCCTCTGACTGTCCTATGAGCATGCAGGACCCCTGACCCTCCGTCTGGACAGTGCTGATTGGCCCTGTGTTGATCACATGCGCTCTCTCAAGAAACAAAGAAAAAGAAACTCTCTAGCAATACACACCAAACTAAGCATGTGCAGAGTGCCCCCAAGGCTTTTTACTTTAAAGAAATGGATTGGGGGCAGTGGAAGAAGGGGAGGATCAGAGAATACAGGATCAAACTGCCTTTTTACACAATACAGAGGATTACCACTTGGGTTCTACAGTGAGTATAACAAGAATGCTTTACTGCATATACAGGCAAATTTTTACTGTTGTAGGTTTAGTAACATTTGAAAGAGATTGTAAATAATCACTTTGTAAAACAACCCATTCCGTTTAAAATAGAAATGAAAGGCAAAACATTTGTGTATGGATATTAAAAAAACATTATCAATACCTTATTTTCCTTTTATATAAGTGATCACATTCCCTCTGTTCTCAACTGCATAAGAGCTGGGGCGAGGAGAAGCATGCAGTGTTCTGATCTTCCCTGTGAAGGGAATGGGGTGTCAGGACACGTCTGATCATTGGTGGAGAGCAGGATAAGTTCCCAGCACAGCTAGGGAACTGACCAAGGTCTGCTCTCCTGCCAAGTGTGATCAGTTTTTAATAGAAAAGCAGAGGGCCTGACAGGGACACCAGGGATTTCACATGAAGGAAGCAATACAAAGAGAACAGGAGACTTTCCCATACAAGTACATGGTACAGCAGCCACATATCAGGAATATGAAATGTTTTAGTAACAAACATTTTAACTTTAGTCAATTTGGTTTTATCTTATCTGCATAGGCAGTTTTTTGGTATAGTGAACTAACCCTGTAAACCCCGTCTCTTGATTCAGGGCTTGAAGGTTGACATCCACTGTTAAATATTATCAGTGTTTAAATATTTTTATCTTCATAATTTGTCTTCCAAAATGTGCTTTGATGTTTTACTATGCTTTATAGTACACTGGTCATAGTAAAATACATTTGTGAATGCACCAGTACTGCAATTAGAAGCGATGGAACATGGAAGGGCAAACGCATGAAAGACAAAACCAGAAAAAAATTCCAAGCTCAACTTACCAGCCAGTCTGCTTACCAACCAAAATTTGTAGAAGCAGCTCCATTGAGAGCAATGGGGGGGCTGGCTGTTGTTACAGCTGATCATTGCCACGTGCATGCAATTACCCCAAAACCATGGCTCCTTCAATAGATACAATGGAAGAGGTGGTGTATTCTGAGGTTTACCAGGTGAAATTAAATAAAAGATGACCCCCCCCCCCCCAAAAAAAAAGAAAATCTTTGCAGTCACTGTACTTAAGGCCTAAAAAGCTACAATAGATAAACTTTTTGTTTTTGAGTTTCAATATAGTAAATGGTCAATTGTCCTCAGTGCTGTTGAGTGATGCAAATTGGTCTTGCTGATGCTAACCCATACAAGTATCAGTAAATGTGTTTTTTGCATATGATGAATTGAGGAACCAATGATCTGTTTTTCCTATCTGACATAATGAGAAGTATTAGTTAACATACAAAATGGCCCTGCTCTAGGGTTGCAAATTGAATATGATGGTTTATTTTCATATTTCGTTTACCCATCAGACTTGGCATTTAGAGGAATGGAATCCACGTCATAAATCTGTTCCAAAAGGGCCACCCCGAAACTTAAAAGTCAAATAGTCAGTCAGTTCTCCCTGACACCAACCTAGAGATACAGCAACCTCTCATTAGGACATCACTTTTCCAACTTCTTGGGGTGCTCTCGGCTTTGGTAACACCTGGTAAGTGCTTATTAATCTTTAGGAAATACTTCACAAATGCCCTTACAAGAATGCACCATTTTCTTTTAAAGAATGTGTGCAATTTGACAGATCAAACTCCGAAATTTAGAACATTATCTAACATGATTAAGACAATTCTGAAAGATAGGAGTTCTCACCAAGAAGTACCTGGACATTGGTTCTTCAAAGCATCCCGGGACCTAGAACTTGGAAATTCCATATGAAATTTTCCACATTTATCTACAGAATCAAAGCCCCAGTGTATTGCATTATGCAGTATATGTCCAAATCAAGGTTTGGTAAGACATGTACGTTGCAAGGGGTTCAGAGGACATGTCATATCCAAATACAGACTTATACACTGAGCTACTCAGATTCAGCAGATTCTGGAACATTTAGGAGAACAAAGGCACCACTTAGGGAATGCTTTCACATTCTTGCCAATGTTTTAGCATTTGATGTGTTTACTAGATTGCTGGTATAGACAGTCATTGTTACTTTGTTTTATTAAAATGTAATTTATAGACATGTTTTTTACTCTTTGGATGGAGTAGAGAAGGACTTGAAATCATATTTCTATTGCTGTCTGTGCCCCCACTGGGGTGATTCACCCTCTCTTTTTATCCTGTGACAATTGTTTCCAGTGTAGGGAGAGACGACAAATCCAAAATGTTATAGTTGTAACTGGGACAGGATCCTCCAATGGGGACACCTGTTATGATGACAACTATCTAGGTCAGGGATATGCAATTAGCGGACCTCCAGCTGCTGCAGAACTACAAGTCCCATGAGGCATAGCAAGACTCTGACAGCCACAAGCATGACACCCAGAGGCAGAGGCATGATGGGATTTGTAGTTTTGCAACATCTGGAGGTCCGCTAATTGCTTATCCCTGCTCTAGGCCATCATTTCTAATCCTTTTCAACACAGAGAAACCCTTGAAATAATGTTCTGATCTGAAGAAACCCCTGCTAAAAATGACTATATCCACAACTCTCGATACATTAGTGTGATGGCTAATGGGAAGAATGCTCCTTACACTTGTGGTCAATGGGAAGAATGCTCCTTACCCTTGTGGTCATTGGGAAGAATTACACCTTACAGATAGCTGTAAAGATCAATGGTGTGATTGGGAATTTATCTGAGAGGTAGAAATTGCTCATAGCTCAAGGAACAGGTAACCAGTACATAGGTATTACAGCCAGTACACAGGCATTGCCGCCAGTACACAGGTAGCCAGTACATAGGTATTGCAGCCAGTACACAGGTAGCCAGTACACAGGTATTACAGCCAGTACACAGGTATTGCAGCCAGTACACAGGTAGCCAGTACACAGGTATTGTAGCCAGTACACAGCACAGCAGTACGGTACCTTGAGTCAGCCGCTCTCTCTCACATGGTTCTCACGCACCAGCACCAGCACTCTTTTTTTTTATGTTAGAAGTCAGCGACGATTGGAAATCGGCAGTAGAATTGTGTGTACACACGATTGGATTTTCGGCCAACTTGGACGACCGTTGTTGACTGATAATCGGACTGTGTGTACGGGCCTTAAGAGGAATGGGTATTCCTCTTGTCCTCCACTCTCCCTGCATGGTGGGTGCCACCTGTGTAGGGAGGTCAACTTGCAACTGCCTACAAACTGACACCTTTGCTGGACAGCTTTACCTGTTAAAGGAGGTTGAAAAATAACATACTTACCGGCAGGATCAACAAATGAAAATAAAGGAAAAAATGATTTAATTTATTATTATTATTATTTTGGCTAAATACCACTTTAAGAACAACCCTGTAAAATACCCCCTGAGTGGCCTTCTTTATATTCATTTAGCTAAAGCACAACTGAACTTTCAGTGTCATTCACACAGGCAAAACGAGCCATCCTGCTGGATGCCTGCAGTAAGTATACTGTAAATACCTGTGATGGGTATCCTAAGTGTTCCAATCGTTGACAGCTACTAAGCCTGTACAGCTGAAGAACAGGCTGAAAGACCGAAAGGAGCCAGGCTTCTTGGCTGTAGGCCTGTATATGTAAGTATAGGCACATCTAGCCATTAACTGGGGTTAGGAACAGGAAACAGATAGATTGCATCCAGGGGTGAACTTCTAATCCTAACCGCTGGTAATTACATCTGGTCAAGAAAATCAACGGCCAGGTAAACCATGTTTTTATTAATGTGCAAGGTTGCTCTTCTCTGTACTATTGCCCCAATGTTTCATTTTGATGTATATTTCCTTGTTTCAATGTGTAACCAGAGAGGCAAGATGGCCGCCTCTGATGACGTCTGTATGACGAAACGCGTCAGCGGGGCTACAGAGCGCCACACGCCAGTCCGGCAGAGCAACCGTTTGATGTGAACACGCTGAAGTCTGACTTTCTCAAGAGTGAGTATGCACTATATACCGCTGTTGTTGTATTTATTGATAACACATTATGGGTAACCTGTGATTACATGTGGACATCTGGCATACTGAGACGCTGGGGTCACCAACCGTGGATGTAAGAACCGGGATATCCAGGCAAACCGAGAGCTCTTTACTTTGTAGCTGGTGAGTGGGATATATGTGCTAGGGAAGGGAGCACCTCAGTGATTAACCCCCTCACTACCATGGAAAATCCCCTCTCAAATAGTATTTGTGCAGCAACCATAATACATGTTTTTCACATACTCTGCACACTCAGTTTATGAACATTTGTTTAATGGTTTCCAACACTGTTTACTGATGATTTTGTGACAGGTCGCTTGCAACCACCACAGGCAGCGCCATACCCACTTACACACCCCCTCTTTTTTTTAGAGAGGCAAGATGGCTGACGGGGCAAATAAAAAAGTGTAATTATCCAAGCAAATGTGTGGCTGTTTATTTAATGCACACCATATAAGGAAGTACAGTGGAACCTTGAATTATGAGCGTAATCCGTTCCAGGAGAATGCTTGTAATCCACAGAATGTTTGCAAAGGAATAGTTCTGTACAGAATTTCCTGTTCATTCACAAACTGAAGCATAGTAAATACAATTATATACCGACATCAACTCAAATTGAGTATGTGTGTTCAGTAGTTGGAGAAATAGAGAACGATCAGGAGGAGCAGTTTGCTTAAATGCAGATGTAATCATTCTCCTGGCTGCTATGAAGCCGTCTACAAGAAATACATTAGTGCCCAAGATTTGTGGTGAAGAAGGAGCAATGCTGTATCAGGTTTGCAGTCTATATTAATTGTGGAGACAGAAGACAGGAAGAAGACATATTGCCAGAATATGAGTACCACGGGGCATTCCCACCAGATGTGCAGGAGAGTCCCATGATTGCCGCATCCTCTCCAGCAGAGTGGTGATGAAGACGGGAACATTTTAGCCAGTCTGGAAGGGGTATAGTCAGCGGCGGCTTCTGAAGTTTTAGGATGGGGGGATGCTAGACCCCGCCCTTCCTTTCTGACCCCTCCTACTTCTCATAAGCCCCACCCCTTATAACATCCACCCACTCCATCCTTTGTATTCCACAAATTATGTCAGGAGTATATAGCTCAGTATCATAGGACACAGTATACAGCTCAGCATCACAGGACACAGTATACAGCTCAGCATCACAGGACACAGTATACAGCTCAGCATCACAGGTGGGGTATATTGCAGCCAGTACACAAGTATTGCAGCCAGTACACTGGTATTGCAGCCAGTATCACAGTATACAGCCAGTACACAGGTATTGCAGCCAGTACTCAGGTAGCCAGTACCCAGGTATTGCAGCCAGTACTCAGGTAGCCAGTACCCAGGTATTGCAGCCAGTACACAGGTAGCCAGTACCCAGGTATTGCAGCCAGTACACTGGTATTGCAGCCAGTATCACAGTATACAGCCAGTACACAGGTATTGCAGCCAGTACTCAGGTAGCCAGTACCCAGGTATTGCAGCCAGTACACAGGTAGCCAGTACACAGGTATTGCAGCCAGTACACTGGTATTGCAGCCAGTATCACAGTATACAGCCAGTACACAGGTATTGCAGCCAGTATCACAGTATACAGCCAGTACACAGGTATTGCAGCCAGTACTCAGGTAGCCAGTACCCAGGTCTTGCAGCCAGTACACAGGTAGCCAGTACCCAGGTATTGCAGCCAGTACACAGGTGAGCGTAATCCGTTCCAGGAGAATGCTCGCAATCCAAAGCACTCGTATATCAATCAGATAATTCGTTCCACAGTCACTGCTTGTCTATGCAGTACTGTATGTGGCCACAGTTGAACGGCGGCTAGGGGGTGAGTGCATGCTATCGGCGTCCTCCTGCACGCTCTCTGATCAGGGCCGCGGGGCAAGCAGACTCGATGTCCGCCGGCGACCTGCGATTTTCTGTGACAGAGCCAGAACAGGGAACCTCTGATGTAAACACGCCGGTTCCCCATTCTGACAGGCGGCATGTCAGAGATCTACTGATCCCTGTACTCGAGATCAGTTAGATCTCTGGTGCCCCTGCCAGCCCAGCCCCCATACAGTTAGAACACGCCTAGGGAACACAGTTAACCCTTTCACTGCCCACTGCAGGTTGACTCCTTCCCTGTCAATGACATTTATACAGTAATCAGTGACTATTTAAATTTCTGATCGCTGTATAAATGTCATTGGTTCCAAAAAAGTGACAAAAATGTCTGCCTCAATATCACAGTCCCGATAAAAATCACAGATCACCTCCATTACTTGTAAAAAAAAAATTCTCATGGTTTGTAAACGTGGCAACTTTTGTGCAAATCAATAAACGGCGATTGTGACTTTTTTTTTACCAAAAATATAAGGAAGAATATATATCGGCCAAAACCGATATTTTATATATTTTTTTTGGATATGTATTTTAGCAAAAAGTAAGAAATATTGTTTTTTTTTTTTTTTGCAAAATTGTCGCTCTTTTTTTGTTTATAGCGGTGATCAGAAATGACGAAGAGGTGATCGAATACCAACAAAATAAATCTCTATTTGTGGAAAAAAAAGGACGTCGTTTTTTTTTTTGGGGTACAACGTCGCACGACCGCGCAATTGTCAGTCACAGTGACGCAGTGCCGAATCGCAAAAAGTGCTCAGGTCCTAAAGTGGGAAATCCTTATAGGGCTGAAGTGGTTAAGAGAGACAAAAATCCCAATCTGTTGTATTTCTCTATTTTGAAATCAATGGGATTGTCCCAGGATTTTGTAATTTGCCTTACAAAATGTGTTTATATTTTACTATGCTTTATAGTGTACTGGTCATAAGAAAATATAAGGGCTGCAATTTTTTTCTCTCATTAAAATGCTAATAATCTGGCTGCCATGTTGACTTCCTTACTTGCCAGGATACAGGAGCGCCTGGTGTCCAGAATAAGGAAACTGTTGATGAAGAATATAATAATTTATTGGAGGCACAACATGTACAGATAGAGCCAACACGTTCCGGGCATCAGTTTTCACAAGAAACGTACCAACGCTGAGCTTACCCATCTCCGTTAGAATGTACCAACTGCCCTTAAAAAATTATTATTTTCTTTATCAAGAGTTTCCTTATTCTGGGCACTGTGCCCTCCTTACTCAAGTATCTTTTCAGCTGAGGCAACAGCTCTGTCATACCAGCAAGGTAGCAGCCCACATCTCTGAAGAGAGATCAGCACCATCATTTATCCAGCGAACCACCTAATATCTGTCACAAACCATTCTACTGGTCCAGCGCAGTCTCTAGCTCAAACTAAATAGTTGTCGGAAAAAAAAAATAGAGAATAAATTAATGATCAAAGTCTGAAAGAACTACACTACGCTTTCTAATTTCATTTACCCTCTTCCCCCTCTCCCTTCCTTAGTTGTGTTCCATCCATGTCTCTTAAATGATAATTAGAAAAGTGTAGAATGCTGTGACTGGAGGAAAACAGAGATCGGTGTTTCTGCTTGGCAGAAACACAATATCTCCATCTTCCCTCAGAGAACAACGTGGTCTGTCTTATTTATAAACCGCCCTTTTGCCTTTCCGGTGGCCCGTGACCAAAACGGGCGCTGGAACCGCTGATTGGCTCCCGGTGTGTCCAATCACAGCGGAAGCGCGGCTCCGGCGGCACCAGGGATAGGCACGGACCAAGGCTGTGGCGGACATTTTCCAAAGTACTGACCTTAGTGAAGGACACCAAGGTACATTTCAAATTAAAACCTTCAAAAAAAACAGTCTTCTCTCTGATCTAGTTCTACGAGTACAAAAAACATTTATATGAAAACTGCTTGTGGTATACAGTTATAAAATGTAAGCAATTTTCAAAATTCTTACCTTTTATATTTTCCGGTTGTATTGAGACGCAGCAGCAGCGTCAAATTTCTTTGTAGACGTGGATGAAGTAGCGATACGCAAACATGTGTCAACACGACAATTCTCAAGGGAGAATAGTGCCCCATCATTGGTGTCAGTGGGAGGAATAGTGTCCCATCACTGGTGTCAGTGGTAGGAATAGTGCCCCATCATTGGTGTCAGTGGGGGGAATAGTGCCCCATCTACTACCCTGTGATAAGGAGGGTGACTGTGGTTACTACCCCGTGATAAGGAGGGTGACTGTGGTTAT
>BLSH010461312.1:1746155-1762314 GCA_018402905.1 Glandirana rugosa
ATCGTTGTTCTATGCAGAGCTTGATCTGCAACTCAAAGCAGCGGTATGTGAAATCTCTAATTTCTGCTATCTGTCCTCAGAGCAACAGCACAGACAGCAGTAGTAAAGTAATCTATCTCAGGATGCAGGATCAGGTCTTAAAATGGCTAAAATCTGTCCCTCACGCCGTCAGCTACCTTTCCCTATACTAACCCAAGGAGCATGTGACTGCAGCACTGTGACTCCAGCTTATAAAGAGGCTGGGTCACATGATGCACTGGCCAATCACAGCCATGCCATTAGTAGGCATGGCTGTGATGGCTTCTAAGGGCAAACCAGTGAAACGCTTGTTGATTGGCTGCCCTGCAGCTTCTCAACACGTGGAATAAAATAGCAGAACCCCGGACCGAACCCGAACGATTTTTGAAATGTCCGGGTCCGGGTCCATGCCACGGACACCCGAAAGTTCGGTACGGACCCGAACGTTACAGTCCGGGTTCGCTCAACACTAGTCACTAGTAGCACTGACTAGCACCTGGCTGGCAGTCCTCGTGACTCCTGAGGCCTATAAATTTCACACTGCAGGGAGGGACAGGGTCCCTGTCTCTCCCTGTAAAATGTACAGGCCTCAGGAGGACTGCCAGCCAGGTGCTAGTCAGTGCTACTAGTGTCCAGATTGAATCATGTTTTTTTTTTACTTGCAGAAGTTCCAGGGCCCAGCCAGCCCCAGCCCCAGCCCCAGCCCTTCCAGGCAGGCCAGACCACCACACCCAGTCCAGGCCCTGTCCCTCCCAGGCTCCCTGTGAAATCTACAAGCCTCACTTTGCACTGCTCGCTGGAGTCACTCCAACACAGTCTCTTCCTCAGGAGTGGACTCGAGTCAGGTAGGCTCAGTAGCACCTTGTCCTCCGGGAGGCTCCGCTCCTCTGTCTTGCTGCAGTGATTCCGTGACTTCTTCTTCCCACCGCGAGTGACCGTCCCCGAGCAACCGCGCTGCCCACACACAGGTCTCTGAGTCTCTCTCCTCTCCGCTGACTCCAAGGCACGCACCATCCGACCAATCCCTCCCTGCCCTAGATCACTCCGCAGCCCACACGAGGATAAGTGGGCGACGCCACACTCCCTGGCTGTCTTCCTACGGCCTAGGAGGAGTCGGGGGGACGCATGATGATGATACAGTTACAAAAAAAAAAAGTGATGTGTAAAAAAAAAAGTCAGCGGCGGACACCACAGGCAGCCCTGTCGGACACCGGTGTCCGGGAGTGGACACCTTGCCTATCCCTGGGCGGCACGCGCGCTCCCCAGAGCCGATCACAGGAATCACATACAAGTACTTCATTTTGCGCTTAAGGGCCGTCCTGTCACAGTAAATGTACGTGGGGTGGTCCTTAAGTGGTTAACTTCAGTACTCACTACACAGACACACTCTACTGACACACTACAATATACTGCAGAAAAACTGCACTGACGCACTTCAATATAGTGCCGTAAAAGTGCACTAATGCACTTCAATATACAGAAGTAAAACTGCACTAACGCACTTCAAAATACTGCCGTAAAGGTACACTGACGCACTTCAATATACTGCAGTAAATGTGCACTAATGCACTTTAATATACTGCAGTAAACGTGCTCTAATGCACTTCAATATACTGCAGCAAATGTGCACTAATGCACTTCAATATACTGCAGTAAACGTGCACTAACGCGCTTCAATATACTGCAGTAAAACTGCCCTGACACTCTTCACCGACGCACTTCAATATACTGCCCTGGAACACTAAGCCGACACTACGTAAAAATGAATGGTCACACTACATTAACACTGCACTATCACTATATTCACGCTACACTAGCACTCTACACTCATGATAGAATCACAATAGCATACTATAGTAGACTAACATGCTATTAGCTATGAACATAGCCCTGTTCTATTTCCTCTCCAATATCATAATGCAAATGGCTGCTCTGGGAAGGAACCTTTTATAGTGTAGGGTGGGTCTATGAGCAATGAGCCATAATGGGCACAGTCATCATTACTTTCTCCATTTATGGCTCTGAAAGTGTTCTGTGCCCTGATTTGGAAATCCTTCATTGCTTCAGCCAATCAGGGCTTCAAATAGACTGTGTGGCTCACAGTGCATTGTGGGACAAGTGGCGGGCTGAACAAATGGTCGAAACGCCGACGATTCAGGTGTTCACCAAACGGGTCAACAGCCAATGTTCAGCCCGAACTGATGCTCAGGCCGAACCGTTCCCCAACACTAATCATAAATGAGTAGATGACACTCTCATGGTGTAGTAGATATGTATTTAAATATTATTTATTATTTAAATTATTTATTTATTAATATAAATTAGATATTTATTTGAAAGAATTAAAAATACTCACAAAATAACGACGTAAAATCAGCGTAATCTAATGTGCACCTCAGTACAAACATCCAATTCCTTCCTCGTGCTACAGCCATAGGCGTGCCCACATAGGGTGGAAGGTGTGCCTGGGCACACCCTAATCACCCTGTACTGCGCAGATTCCCCCTGCTGCCTGACTGCAAAGAAAGGGACTGGGGAATCTCTGTCCTCAGTCTCTTTCTCTGTCTCGAAAGTGAGACATCAGCCCTGATATTTCTCAAAAGCCCCCCAGCAGGGCTCCAAAAAAAAAAAAATATATAATATTGTAAAAAATAAAAAAAAACAAAAAATTGTAAAAATAAAAATAAACTACTGAACCCCATCTCTTGTGGTGCACACCCTAATGCAATAGGCTGCGCACACCTATGGCTACAGCCCACTTCCGCGTCCCGGCCTGCGTGTTCACTGCGGGTCAAAGAGTAGTTGTTGCCTTTAAGCTGGAGGACTGAGGGTTTAATGCTTTCTGTGGGAGTTAACCACTGAAAGGTTAATGCCCATACACTGTAGACTGCTCACTGATGAGTTATTGCACATATAATACAGATATACTACAGAATGATCACTGAGGGATTAATGCACATACTCTGCTGGGAAGTGAGGAAGGTGTACTGGGCGCAGGATCCATGGGAAATATCAATGTGTTTCCTAACACACTCAGACACAGTTCTGGACTATACTAAGAGAACTAATCAGAACCTTTGCCATTGCAGGGTGGGGGAGCAGAAACTGTTGCAAAATTGAGCAATAAGAAAGTAGAACCTATAAATGAAATAACATAGGGCAGGGTAGGGAAGGGTAAAACTAAAACCAGGCTATTTTTGGCTTCCTATGTCCTGTTGGAGGAGATTTGCATTCACTTCATGTTCTGGAGGTGCAACAGGAAATGAAGGGATATCTCTCCAAAGTCAACAGAACTTCCAGCTTAGAGAATGGTCATAGGATTGGTGTTCCGATTGGTGGAATTCCTTTCTTTCACTCTGATGACAACTCAACACTTTTTATTTTCCTTCACTTAACATCTTGGTGACAGTAAACCCCCAGGAAAAACAGAGTAGGAAAATCATCTCCACAGGGACAAAAAAAAAAATGATCTAACCTCGGCTAACGGTTCCTCACGCCATAAAAAAAAAAAAACCCAAAAAACAAAAAAAAAACATAAAAATGTTTCTCACAGAACTGATTATCCCCTCAAATATTGGGTTAATACCCTGACTTGTTGTTATTGTATCACCTGATAATACGTACAGTACCTCACAAAAGTGAGTACGCCCCTCACATTTTTGTAAATATTTTATTACATCTTTTATATCTTTTCATGTGACAACACTGAAGAAATGTCACTTTGCTACAATGTAAAGTAGTGAGTGTACAGCTTGTATAACAGTGTAAATTTGCTTTCCCCTCAAAATAACTCAACACACAACCATTAATGTCTAAACCGCTGGCAACAAAAGTAAGTACACCCCTAAGTGAAAATGTCCAAATTGGGCCCAAAGTGTCAATATTTTGCATGGCCACCATTATTTTCCTGCACTGCCTTAACACTCTTGGGCAAGGAGTTTATCAGAGCTTCACTGGTTGCCACTGGAGTCCTCTTCCACTCCTCCATGACGACATCAGACCTTGCGCTTCTCCACCTTTCATTTGAGGATGCCCCACAGATGCTCAATAGGGTTTAGGTCTGGAGACATGCTTGGCCAGTCCATCACCTTTACCCTCAGCTTCTTTAGCAAGGCAAAGGTAATCTTGGAGGTGTGTTTGGGGTCGTTATCATGTTGCAATACTGCCCTATGGCCCATTCGCTGAAGGGATGGGATCATGCTCTGCTTCAGTGTGTCACAGTACATGTTGGCATTCATGGTTCCCTCAATGAACTGTAGCTCCCCAGTGCCGGCAGCACTCATGTAGCCCCAGACCATGACAATCCCACCACCATGCTTGACTGTAGGCAAGACACACTTGACTTCGTATTCCTCACCTGGTTGCCACACTTGACACCATCTGAACCAAATACATTTATCTTGGTCTCATCAGACCACAAGACAAGCTTCCAGTAATCTATGTCCTTAGTCTGCTTGTCTTCAGCAAACTGTTTGCAGGCTTTCTTGTGCATCATCTTTAGAAGAGGCTTCCTTCTGAAACGACAGCCATGCAGACCAATTTGATGCAGTGTGCAGTGTATGGTCTGAGCACTGACAGGCTGACCCCCCACCCTTTCAACCTCTGCAGCAATCCTGGCAGCACTCATACATCTATTATCCAAAGGCAACCTCTGGATATGGTGCTGAGCACGTGCACTCATCTTCTTTGGTCGATCTTGGCGAGGCCTGTTCTGAGTGGAACCTATCCTGTTATGGTCTTGGCCACCATGCTGCAGCTCATTTTCAGGGTCTTGGCAATCTTCTTATAGCCTAGGCCATCTTTATGTAAAGCAACAATTTTTTTTGTCAGATCCGCCGAGAGTTCTGTGCCATTAGGTGCCGTGTTGAACTTCCAGTGAACAGTATGAGAGAGTGAGAGCGATAACACCAAATTTAACACACCTGCTCCCCATTCACACCTGAGACCTTGTAACACTAATGAGTCAAATGACTTTGGGGAGGGAAAATGGCTAATTGGCCCAATTTGGACATTTTCACGTAGGAGTGTACTCACTTTTGTTGCCAGCAGTTTAGACATTAATGGCTGTATGTTGAGTTATTTTGAGGGGACAGCAAATTTACACTGCTATACAAGCTGCACACTCACTACTTTACATTGTAGCAAAGTGTCATTTCTTCAGTGTTGTCACATGAAAAGATAGAATAAAATATTTACAAAAATGTGAGGGGTGTACTCATTTTTGTGAGATACTGTATATAGCTCTACAAAAAGGGGGAAAAAACAAAAAATGCATACATGAAATTTACCAAACCACTGCAAGTTATCCTCCAAAAAAGTGACTTTTTTTCTTTTTAGAGATCTAAACTATAATTTTGTTTTACTCTTCCAGCTCTGCACTCCTCTGTGGGCTCATTCATACTTTATGTGATTTGACGACTAGCTCCAGGGGAAACATATTGGACTTTTTATATAGTAGAGAAATATGTTGATAAACCTGAGATACGCCAGCATAGCGTTAGTCAAACTCAGAGGTGTTATCAAGACTTAGTGAAGTCTTTGTTTTTCTTTTGTGGTTCCAACAAATGTGTCTTGTGTAACCAGTTCCTTCAATTAAAATTCCTCTGACCACAAAGCAAGACAGAATAAATAATAAAGAAAAAAACTTTTTCCGGCAATGTCTAAGACCATACTAATATTTCACTACTTAATTTCCACCCGAAGAACCTGTGGACTTTCATAATGTCAATTCTTTTTGTGATTTTTGGTGTACTTTTGGCTTTGATATCATCTGGTGAGTGTTCAACAATTTTTTGAGAAAAAAATACACATGCTATTGAATGGATACATAATTTTAGCTTAATTTAGTTTACACTTTGATACAATTTCTGGGTATTGATTGGGAAGATTTGAGCCAACCAAGCTATTCATCCAATAAACTATGGGGAAATGTGTGAAATCATACTTGGTGTTGTTTGTACTGGTCTGTCCTCCATCCACCATTGCATCCACGGGCTTGTAGGGTACCTTCGGCTGGCCAAGCCCGAGTCAGGTTGCCCATTCTAGAGGAAGACTTTCACTTGCTTTTGCATATATCATATTGGATTGGATTTGTTCGATAGAACTTTGTGTTTACTACCTAGATTTGATGGTTGTAGAAGGAACGGGATACCTGCATCACACAACTGAACTCCCATATACATTTGCATGCAGTACTTACAGCGGATAGAATGATGCATGATTATGAGACAGTTCATGTATAAACTCTCATCAGCAATTAGCACATGGATATGATGTTATGAGGCTGATGTATCTGCATTGCTTGTTCCTGGACGTTCTTCATATATACATTGAGATACAACATTTTTATACAGTTTGTTCATTTAATGGTGGATTTGGGACACTTTGGCAGCTCCCCATCTAGGAGGTATGTTGTGTTAAATCAATCATCGTCTGTCATATATTTGGAAGACTTATATATTTGCTCAAGGGTCCAAGCCATTGAAATGAATCAATGTGAACCTTCTACCTTCATTCAGGGTACATCCTCTCACCCAGATATATCAGTGGTGCACAATATATCAATATCTATAAGCTATATTTTAAGCTGAACTCTGAAAACCTTTGCAGTGGGGCCCCCAGCACCGCAAGGGATAACGACTCATTTAGTCTACAGGGTAGAGGAAAGGGTGTAATACTTACATTATTTCTTGTTATCTTGCTGCTGGCGTTCTCCTTTTCACTGCAATGCTCCAGTTTGTGGGTGACCCTTGGCATTCTCATGTACAATGTAGGACTATTGGTCCTGCCAACTGGAGCATATTAGAGAAGAGGCTTTGGAGGAATCAATTGAACAGATGGAGTAAGCATGCCTCCAAGTTTTACATCTTGTACCTTTTTATAAGACTTAAAGTGGAATTTAACCCAATATCAAACTGTTTCCCAAAACAGTTACTTTCAATGCATGCTGTGAATCATAACTGTCACAGTTTTTTGTGCTCTCATCTGAACAGTTAAGTTATCAAATAGTCGGTGTGATAACTGATCACAATTGCAGCCCCATGGTAACTTAAGAGCAAACAGAGGCTAAGATGGCAGTACCCTTGGCTGTAAATGATCGGAAGGATCTGCTGCATTTCCACGCCATGCTGCCCACGGCATCTGATGGATCCACTGCATGGAGCTACAACACTATTACTGGCCAATTGTTAATGCTTGGTCCCCTGATACTGGCTTAATGGAGGAGTACAGCCAAAGCTTGTTTGGCTGTACTTCTCCTAGGGATCACAGGAGTGCAGTTAGTTCAGCACTCCTGTAACCCGTTTTCAGCTAACAGAGGGCTGAAGCCCACTGTCGGCTGATGTCACAGAGCCCATCCAGGCTCAGGAAAGATTGAGAAAATGAAGCCCGGATGCAGCCACATGTCTGGACCGGCACCTGGCTCAGACTCTCAGCAAGCCACTGAGAGCCTGAGCCGGCTGCTCCGGCCACCTCCACAGTTCAGCGCTCCAGTGAGTGCGGGGGGCATAGCAGAGACCTGGGAGATGGCAATGAAGGGAGAGGTTTTGATTATGGGTGACTTCAACATGCCTGACATTAACTGGAATTCTCAAACTGCTATTACAAGCAGGAGCAGGTATGTAATGGAAGCACTAAATGGGGTTTCTCTAAAACAGTTAGTAAAAAGCCCAACCCGAGGTGGTCATATTCTTGACCTAGTACTGACAAATGGGGATCGACTGTCTAATGTTGAGGTGGGAGAGAATTTAGGTTCTAGTGATCACCAATGTCTTTGGTTTGATATTAAAGCAAGAACTGAAAAATCATATACAAAAAACAAAAGTTTTAGATTTTGAAAGAACAAATTTTGCTAGAATGGGGATAATTTCTGAAAAAAAAAAAGAATAATGAACTGAAGTTGTAGTAAAATGACAGGAGTAAGTCAGTGGGCACTATTAAAGTCTACCATCTTGGAGGCAACTAGATTATATGTCAGGCAAGTTAGTAAGGATAAACGGAAGAAAAAAAACAATATGGTTCACTAAAGAGTTAAGTAGGATAGTAAAGGGAAAAAAAACAGCGTATAGAAGATTAAAGGAAACAGGAGGTGTAGTTCACAGAGAGGAGTATAAAAATAGACAAAAGGAGGCCAAACACATTATCAGTGCTGCAAAATCACAGAAAGAGGAGGAAATTGCTAAGTCTATTAAGGAAGGAGATAAAACCTTTTTTAGGTACATTAGCGATAGAAGGAAAACATACAATGGGATCACTAAAATGAAAATGGGGCACAACACATATGTTGAGGGAGACCAGGATGTAGCAAACCATTTAAACAATTACATCTGTTCAGTCTTCTCAGAAATAGACTGCACTAATGATAACAAGTTAGGGAATCATATTGGTTGTAGTAATGATGGTTCATTTCTAGGATTTCTGGCAATAGAGGTAGCCGAGGAACTGGCTCTGTTAAAGCTTAATAAATCAATGGGCCCTGATGGTATTCATCCCAGAGTTCTAAGTGAACTTGGCGATATAGTTGTTAGACCATTAACTGATCTTTTTAATCAATCTCTTCTAACAGCAGAAGTTCCCCATGACTGGCGGATGGCTAATATTGTACCTATCCACAAGAAGGGCATCAAGGTAGAAGCTGGCAATTACAGGCCAGTGAGTTTACATTAATTGTAGTCAAGGTAATGGAATCACTCCAGAACAGAAGGATCATTGATCACCTAAAAATAAACAGCTTGCTGGACCCAAAGCAACATGGTTTTACTGAGGGCAGATCGTATCAGACAAATCTGTTTGAATTTTTAGACTATATTACCAGTGTTTTGGACCAGGGTGGTGCTGTGGACATAGCGTATCTTGATTTCAGCAAGGCATTTGATACAGTTCCACATAATGATCTGATACAAAAGTTGTACAAGCTGGGACTTAACCCTTGGGTGGTTCAGTGGATATGCAGTTGGCTAAAGGATAGATCCCAGAGTGTGGTTGTAAATGGGGTTCACTCAGAACAGAGACCAGTCACTAGTGGGGTACCACAAGGCTCTGTACTGGGTCCTGTTCTATTTAACCTATATGTAAGCTATATAACCAAAGGTTTGTTGGGCAAGGTTGGTCTCTTTGCTGATGATACAAAGGTGTGTAATAGCCTTGATATCCCTGGAGGTGTCTGTAACATGGAACATGATTTGGCATTGCTGGAAGATTGGTCAAAGCAGTGGAGACTGCAGTTCAATATTTCTAAATGTAAAATAATGCACCTAGGGAAAAAGAATCCCCTAAGAGAGTAAAGCATTGGGGGCACAGTGTTAGCCAGCACTACAGAAGAAAAAGATTTGGGGGTGCTTATTTCAGATGATTGCAAAATGAGCAAACAGTGTAACCAGGCAGTGGGAAAAGCAAATAGAATTCTGGGATGTATCAGTAGAGGGATCACCAGCAGGAGGAAGGAGGTTCTGATTCCTCTATATAGATCTTTAGTGATTACATGGGCAATAAATATCTGAAACCCACATTCTTTAAAGAGTAACTCCACTTTTGTTGAGAAAAAAAAACATTCCCCCTGGGTGATCTATGTACATCAACCTTTCTCAACCTTTTCAACACCGAGGAACCCTTGAAATAATTCTCCAGTCTCGGGGAACCCCTGCTAAAAATTAAAAATCTACAGCTCATGCTACATTAGTGTGATGTCCAATGGGAAGAATGCTTCTTACACTTGTGGTCATTGGGAAGAATTACCCCCTTACAGATAGCTAAAAAGATCAATGATGTCATTGGGAATTTATCTGAGAGGCAGAAATTGACCATTGCTCAAGGAACCCCTAGCAACCTCTGGAGGAACCCTAGGGTTCCATGAAACCCTGGTTGAGAAACCCTGATGTACATTATAAGGATTTTAACAACATTTTTTTCTGAAGAAATCCCTGCTTGTTCCTCTGTGCCCATGTGGGAAAGTGAGTCTAATGGGAGTGAATTCATACTTATCAATCAGCTGTGCACCTGCAGGGCACTAATGAGGAAAATTGAAGGACCTGCATCCCTTTAGCCGTGATTGCCTACTGGGAATATCTCACCAAAAATTACATTTTTGTTGCAGGGGTTGCAATCTGACTTGTATTGTAGTGTAGACTTCTGGGAAAATCGGTGAGCCAATCACACAAGCAGGAAATGACATAGTAGATAAATAAATAAATAGCTGGGGCGTTCTGTACATATTCTGTGTACAGAACATTTCCAGGTTGCCATATTGCATTTTCAGAAAATTACAGTGCCTGAAGATTTAAAAGGAAAGGTCATTTTTAATAACATTAAATTACAATATGACTTGAGTTGTAATTGTATACGCTATATTATTTTTTCTTTATTTGCTATTTTTTCCTCGCGGAAGTGAAGTTACCCTTTAAGTATATTTTTGTTTATTTTTTTCTTGTGAGCTTAATCCTTAAAGGTCTTGCACCCATGTAATACCAATAAATGTAGTATAACAGAAAAGATTAATAAAACATTATTAATCAATTTGGGGGTAGTGGTAATAAAATCAACCATTTTAAGCAGTACATGTGATTGGAAAAAATCTTGACCTTTATATCGTGGTAAATATATATATTTTTTTAGATCAGAAAGGTGTTTATTGTAAGCATATGAAAAAAGGACTGCAAAACAAAATAATACATTTTCCAGGGCATACAATGTGGGAGAATTTAAAGAGCAACAATACTGCACATACCACAACCAAAATATCCAAAGCAAAGTATTAGCACAATTCCACCTAAGTGGACAAAAATCATATTAAAGGTAATAAGCCTCCGTTCCCAGTCGATGCTTCCTATCGGGAAACGCGTCGGAGCTGCTATTTGTGATGTCACCACGCACCAGCCTGCAGGAAAAGTTCCGAGGCTGTAACTTGTTTGGAATTTCTTCGTTTTAAGTGCAATGGTTTGTGTTCAATAAAATTCCTTTACACATTGCACTATGAAGCTTCTCCTTTCTAAATACTTTCCCATGCTGGAGGACATTCAGTCAGATCTGGTGAGCTGAAACCATAGGAGGTTCAACTCCACACTCTGATGAGGATACCGTTACTGCAGAAGGGGATTTACCTGTCGGAGTTGAAGGAGTGGAATATCACAGTTGGTCTCAATAATAACCAGGCGTAAAAGATCCTTATAATTTACGATCCACCTTTTCTGGTAAGAGGCTTTAACTTTCCCTATGTTGTGAAGGAATCACCACAGAGTATCGCGGAATATCACGATTCTACATTTAAGCACCTTTGGACAATTTTTTGAATATCAATTGTGGGCTATTGTTTATTATTTAACCCTTATAAATTTATGAATTTTTTAATCTATTTTCAATTTTGAGCTGTTTGATTTAGGATTATGCACTTTTATGTTTATATAAGGGTAATAAGCAACTCCTTGAACCCCCCTCCCACGCGCTATAGTCTGGCTATAGCTAAATCTACTAGAGGAGTCTATTGGTAACAAAATCTAACGGGCCGAGGCCTGGCATGTCTGCCCAGAAGGGCTATATCTTTAAAACTTTTTAGGGCAACCCCTATTTTGATAGGTATATATTTCTAAGCAAATTGGATTTATAGTGGGTTAATCCGCGTGTCTGAAACAATGGTCTCGCTATAGCTTCCTTGGAGAATTTCTGGAATTGCAGACTATCCAAGATGCCCAAGATGCACTGCTTAGAGTGGGTCTGACAGGACACCTGGAATATAGTATTAAGTAAGTGCATGATCTCTGACCAGTACAGGTGATATTTTGGGTATTACCATCATAGGTGAACTAAGTCTCCATGATCTCTCTGGCATTTGGTACAAAGGATAGAATGCCCATCTTTTTTTTCCAAAAGAATGCCCATTTTAAACTGTTTGGATGGGGTGTTATACACTCTGAAGAGAATATAAAGTTGCATACACTTCTGAATCACATTAAGGGTACTCTCCTGAACAGCCTGCAAGTAGAGTTGAGCGAACCCGAACTGTAAAGTTCGGGTCCGTACCGAACTTTCGGGTGTCTGTGTACCGAACCTGAACGTTTGAGAAAAACGTTTGGGTTCGGGTTCTAGGTTCTGGTATTTTATCAGACATGTTGAATAGCTGCAGGGCAGCCAATCAACAAGCATTTCACTGGTTTTCCCTAGAAGCCATCACAGCCATGACTACTAATGGCATGGCTGTGATTGGCCAGTGCATCATGTGACCCAGCCTCTATATGAGGCTGGAGTCACAGTGCTGCATGTCACATGCTCTCCGGTTAGTATAGGGAGAGGATGCTGCCGGGGCTGTGAGGGATAGATTGTGAGGGACAGATTGCAGATCTAATAACTAGATAGAGATTACTACTACTGCTGTGAGGGACAGATTGTAGATCTATAACATCTCATCCTGCATTACAGAACAATCTGATTACAGAACGATCTCTCATCCTGCATTACTGATTACAGAACGATCTGATACTGGACTAGGTAGAGATTACTACTGCTTTGAGGGACAGATTTCAGATCTAATAACATCTCCCATTTTTATTCATTTTGCAGCCCTCTAGCACTTTCCAGTACTTTTTTACAGTCATATTTGTGCCGAAAAGTTTGGGTCCCCATTGACTTTAATGGGGTCCGGGGTAAAATTCGGATAACGCTCGGTACCGAACCCAAACGTTTCCGCGAAGTTCGGCCGAACCCGCCGAACCCGAACATCCAGGTGTTCGCTCAACTCTACCTGCAAGGCCTCCTCCCACTGCTCCTACTTGAAAGAAACATCTTTAGCACAAGGAGCATCTACCTTTAAGGGGTACCCATCAAGAAAATCAAGCAGTAGCATAAATGGTAAATATTTTAATAAATCTGAGATATGCTGGCGTAGAGTTAATCAAACTCGTAAGGCGTAATCGAAACTTGGTCAAGTTTTTGTTGCTCTTTTGTGGTTCCAACAAATGTATCTTATGTAACCAGTTCCTTAAATTAAAATTCCCATGACCACAAAGCAACACAGTATAAATAAAAAACATATCCTACAAGTTGTCTGGTAATGGATAAGACCAGATCTACTTTACTCGAACCAGGAGAGCCAGCAAACTTTCATAATGTCGATTCTTTTGGGTGTGCTTTTGGCTTTGGTACCCTCTGGTAAGTGTTCTTTAAATCTTTTTGGAAAATATATTACGTGATATTGAATGGATTCATATTTTTAGATTTTAAAGACTAAATGATTTTCTAAAATAAATAGCATCTTCTTTGCAGAGGTCATTGTAGCTGGCAGCTTAGTATTTCCATTACATTTTGATTTTATAAAAATTATGGAAGTGTGACTCTGTAATGTACATCTTCCTATCCCCCACCCAACTTTCTAAGATGGAAAAGAGGGAGATTTGTTTGCCCTTATCACACTCCCTTAGTAAAGTGTAGGTGTAATACAGTATAAAGCATTCACATTAAAAATGAATAGGGGACAGGTTAATGCACCTGCTTATGGAATTCTGCTATAAAATTAAGACGATTTCGGGTCTGAAATTGAATATTTTATTTAAATGTCATTGCACAGTTTTAAACCTTCACAAGTAAATCCAACTTGCAAAGAGACACGTAGCACAGAGTGAAACATGAATTTATTTGATCATAAACCCCTAACATATAGTTCCTTGCTTATTTAATTAAATACAAATGTATATAGCTGCTATCCTATGATTAAATGAAGAAAACAAGAATAAGTATGAACATACAGAGCTTTAATTTTATAACTTTACTGTATTAGCATATATGGATTTGAAGTTCAGGTTTAAGTTTAGTGAGGAGCTATAAAAGTGCTTTATAGTGCCTTGAAAAAGTATTCATACCCCTAGAAATGTTCCACAATTTGTAATGTTACAACCAAAAACGTAAATGGATTTTATTGAGATTTTATGTGCTAGACCAACTCTCTGCAGCTCCTCCGAAGTTACCATGGGGCCTCTTGGCTGCTTCTCTGATGAATGCTCTCCTTGCCCGGTTTAGGTGGACGGCCATGTCTTGGTAGGTTTGCAGTTGTGCCATACTCTTTCAGTTTTAGGATGATGGATTAGACAGAGCTCTGTGAGATGTTCAAAGCTTGGGATATTTTTTTATAACCTAACCCTGCTTTAAACTTCTCAACAACTTTATCCCTGGACTCTCTGGTGGGTTCCTTGGTCTTCATGATGCTGTTTGTTCACTAAGGTTCTCTAACAAACCTCTGAGGGCTTCACAGAACAGCTGTATTTATACTGAGATTAAATTACACACAGGTGGACTTTATTCACTAATTAGGTGACTTCTGAAGGCAATTGGTTCCACTAGATTTTAGCTAGGGGTATCGCAGTAAAGGGGGCTGAATAGCAATGCCCCCCACATTTTTCACATATTTATTTCTAAACAAAAATTGAAAACCATTTTCTTTCCACTTCACAATTATGAGCCACTTTGTGTCGGTCTATCACATAAAATCCCAATAAAATACATTTACATTTTTGGTTGTAACATGACAAAATGTGGAAAATTCCAAGGGATATGAATACTTTTTCAAGGCACTGTATACGTTCATTACTATTCACATTATTCAGTTTATGTGATTTTGACTTTCTCTTCTGTTCTCTGCACTTCAGCAAACTTCAATGAATGCTGTGAACAAATCAAAAAAATAAAAGCAATATTTTAATTTTCCAGTTAGCAAAATGGGTTTGTCGGAGAAAAATGGCTGAACATAGTCCAACTCTAAGGCCTCATGCACACAGGATGCTTTAAAAACATCAACGCTACAGCAGCACTAAGAATGCGCATTTTGCCATTAGCGGTTTCCCGGATTTTGCTGCGTTTTACCACATTCGCTTCTTTTGACATTTAGCCGCGTTTTTGAGATTTTCGTTTTTACAGCTCATTTTTACTGCCCCTGGAAGCACAGGCTGTCATTTTTTTTCTACTACCCCTAAACGCTTATGCCTCCAAACGCCTCTGACAGTATATGTGTGCATAGACACATAGGCTAACGTGTAAAAAAAAACAAAACTGTAAGGCAAAGGCATAATGAGCTAGTATGCACCGCATGCTAGCTCATTATGAAATACTTATCTCAGAACGAAGATTCAACAGGGCAACCTGGTCCCTGCAGAGGGAGCTGACATCTTCCCTAGGGGGTTCCTTCTGGGTTTGCGGCTCCGGCGCGGTGGGAGGCACGAGACATCACGCATGCACGCGGGAGCCCTCCTTTCCAGCAAGGTTCGGCGCCCTTCGCCGGGACTTCACTGTGCATGCGCCGCTGACATCAGCAGCTGCATGCAAGGTGAATATCTCCTAAACCGTGCAGGTTTAGGAGATAATCATTTTACCTACAGGTAAGCCTTATTATAGGCTTACCTGTAGGTAAAAATTGCGTATGGGGGCATACAACCACTATATACAGACAGTTCTGCAAAAATTTTCATGAACGCATACAATATAGATACTTTAATCAGTGCTGATAATTTGTTTCTCTGTAGGGTACTCACTTTCCTGTATGGAGTGCACCTCTACAATAACAACCTCATGCAATGGTTACGATAGGATTTGCCCCCATGATTCTGTGTGTGGAGCTGCATATATATCAATCAGTGACGGTAAGATCATTGTTAGAAAAAAGTTAAATCAATACTATTTAGTTAACCACTTACCAACCGGAAGGTTTTCCAGCTTTAGGACCAGAGCACTTTTTGTGATTCGCCGCTGCGTCGCTTTAAATGACAATTGCGCGGTCGTGCGACGTTGTACCCAAACAAAATTTGTGTCCTTTTTTTCCCACAAATAGAGCTTTCTTTTGGTGGTATTTGATCGCCTCTGTGTCATTTCTGCTCGCCGCTATAAACAAAAGAAGAGCGACCGTTTGGTTAGTTATTTGCGGCTAACGCTAAAAAAAATAGTGTTTATACTCCTTAATATATTTAGCCGGTTTTTGCCACTTTTTTTTACAAAAAAACATAAAAAAAAAACCTAAACTTAAAATCGTTTTTCATTCTTTAAACCCAAAAAAACGTTTTACCAGCGAGAAGAAAACAAATATCGCCGCTCGTCTTTACTGTGTCTCCGCTAGTTTATGGTGGTTTTCTTTCGAGATAAACACCCTTTTTTTCCTGTGTTTAAAACAAACCCA
>BLSH010461312.1:1774484-1801011 GCA_018402905.1 Glandirana rugosa
GGTGGCTGGGGAGGAGGGGGTACAGAGGTGGCTCTGCAGGAGAGGGGGTACAGAGGTGGCTGTGGAGGAGGGGGGGTACAGAGGTGGCTGTGGAGGAGGGGGTACATAGTCATCTGCAAAAGTGTGAGTCTCTGTATTTTATAATAAAATTGCACTGCAGCTGAGCTGTATACCTCATTAAGAGTGCCGCTGTGCACTCACGTGACTCGCTGCCTCTCTCTTCTCCTCGTCTGACTGACAAGCGCAGCGGGTGTCGGGCAGGGCCGAAAATGACGTCACGTCAGTCAGGACTCGGAGGGGAGGAGGAGAGAGGTGGCGAGTCACCTGAGCGCGCCGCCGAGTGGCGCTCGCTCATACAACAACACAGACACTTTTCTTGGCGTGCTGGGTCTGTGTAAGCAGCAGCCGTGCCGCGGCCGCCATAGTAGCGCAGCAATGCCAGTGCCACTGATTCACTGAACATGTGGGCGGCTTTTGTGCCCCCCCCCCATGGCACCCATGGCACTTGGAGACCGTTATGACGCTCCATCTTTAGAGCGAAACGCGTTGACGTAATTTTTGGTCCGTCATGACTGTTGTCGTTACATCCGCTAGCGGTGGTTGCGAGGTGGAACGCACGCCAGTCACAGCAAGATCTCTGAGTTTTATGCTGTTTTCATTCGCATTTCTGTAAGTAGCAGCCTTTGCGCAATAAAATTATTTTACTACAGTCTGCACTATGGAATCTTCCTTTATATTTTTTTGAGCATTCGGGATTCGTCTGACTATGCTGGCTGTGTGCGGGGTTTACCTCTGGAAGTTTGCCTGACCAAGATCCATATCCTCACCAGACCTCAGCTTTTATGATCTTCTGACTGAAAAGCAGCAGGTCCATTCGTTCTGGTGAGTGAGGGCACAAGAGGGGCACCGGTCTCTTTGTCACCAATGAGCACAGTTTTTTGCATGAAGCACTGAAGAGCACTTCTTATGCACATTGTCACCTTCTAAGGATACTGTGAATGCATCATTATTTGGACAATTCTGAACATTCATGTTATGTGTTTTTGTTTCTGATCTGGGTTGGCGCTGTTTGATGTAAGAGCTTATTTATTATTTTATTTATTTATTTTTTTGAAGCATTCGAATCGATACATTTCAAATCGGTTAAATCAAAAACTTTATATTTTGTTTCCTTTTGAATGCAGCAAACTGAACAAACAAAAGAAACATTTTCATCAAGTGATTACAATGACTCTTTAACCACTTCAGCCCCGGAAGGATTTCACACTTTAGGACCAGAGCACTTTTTGCGATGGCGTTGTTTTTAACTGACAATTGCGTGGTCGTGCGACGTTGTACCCAAACTAAATTTACGTCCCTTTTTTTCCCCACAAATAGAGCTTTCTCTTGGTGGTATTTGATCCCCTCTGCGTCATTTCTGATGACCGCTATAAACAAAAGAAGAGCGACAATTTTGCAAAAAAAACCCCCAAATTTCTTACTTTTTGCTAAAATACAAATCCAAAAAAAAAAAATATATAAAACAACATTTTTTTCCATCGGTTTTGGCCGATTTATATTCTTCCTCATACTTATGGTAAAAAAAATAGCATTCTGCATTTATTGATTGGTTTGCGCAAAAGTTGCCACGTTTACGGACAATGAGAATGAATTTCTGGGGTTTTTATTTTTTTTTTATTTTTTACTAGTAATGGCAGTGATCTGCGATTTTTAACGGTACTGCGATATTGGGGTGGACATGTCGGACCACTCTGACACTTTTTTGGGATCATTGGCATTTATACAGCGATCAGTGCTATACAAATGCACTGATTACTGTGTAAATGCCATTGGCAGTGAAGGGGTTAGCCTGCATGGGCGCTCTAAGGGTTAACTGTGTTCCCTGGGCGTGTTCTAACTGTATGTGGGCTGCCCTGGCTGGGGAAAGGGGATGATCACGGCTTCCAAATACAGGAAGCCTGTGATCATCGCCCTTCCCCCTTCAACAGAACGGAGATCCGTGTTTACTTACATGGGCCTCCGTTCTCTCACTGTGGGGTGGCCATCGCGGGTAGCCGGCAGCGATCGAGTCCACCGCACCCGCTCCCTGACCCCCCCCCCCGGACACAATGAGCGCACAAGCGCGCCTCCGGGGGCGCGCGCTCACAGCAGTAGTTATCGCAGTCGCCGTCGTATGACGGCGGTTTGCGATAACGAGCCACTCTGTCACCGTCAGACTGCGGTCGGCAAGTGGTTAAATGACCTTTGGCTTAACAAAAACAGCATTATTTCGAAATGGTACTCTGATAACACACACAGTCTTTGATTTCAGAAACATGCTTATAGTCTGAATTTGAATGGAATTCGATGTAAAATTCGATTTGAATTTCAATTTGAATATCGGAAATTTTCGTTTTGTTATTCGGAGCATTCGGTAAACTTCATTTATACTGTAATTTGGGTTTTCGAATATATCCCAATCTCCGAATAATGAAAAATTTGTGTGAATAATAATTTGGAACAAAACTAATTGCACATTTGCAAAAACAACCAAATGATGAATGCTACCCTATTGATAATAGTTTCTAATGCCCCTATGAAATTATATAAAAGGGTTGGTTTACTAAAACCAGAGAGTGAAAAAATTTGGTGCAGCTCTGCATAGAAACCAATTAGCTTCCAGTTTTTTTTTTTGTTTAAGCTTAAAGTGATTTTTTTAAATTAAAAATAATAAACATGTTATACTTACCTCCTCTGTTGCAGTGGATTTGCACAAAGCAGCCCGGATCCTCTTCTCAGGTCCCTGTTTGGCTCTCCAGGTCTCTCCCTCATGTTGGATGCCCCCACAGCAAGTAGCTTGCTATGGGGGCACCAGAGCCGAGTCACCAGACACGGAGCTGCGGCCTCTACCCCCTTTCTATTCTCATTGGCTGACTGACTTTGTCAGCAGTGGGAGCCAATGGCGCCGCACTGCTCTCTCAACCAATAAGGAGGGGAGTCCCGGATAGCTGAGATATTTCTACAACATTGCTGGAGCTAGAGGAACCTCAGGTAAGTATTAGGGGGGCTGCTGCACACAGAAGGCTTTTTATCTTAACGTATAGAATGCATTGAGATTAAAAACCTACTGCCTTTACAACCACTTTAATTGAACACCATGAAGTTAGAAGCTGATTGGCTACCATGCACAACTACACCACACTTTGCACTCCCCAGTTTTTAGTAAAACAAACCCCAAAGTATTGTTAAAAGGTTGCTTTGATCAATTTAATTATACTTGCAATTAAAAGTTGGTTTTGTTTGAACATCGCCACGTTAGGCCGGCATTGAGACATGAAAATTAATTTGAAATATGCCATAAGTATCTCATATTAGAATAGGAAATGGTTAAACCCCCTGTAAGGCTTTTTTTTTGGCAAAGAGTTTTGGAACAGCATAACAACAATGCTAAAGATTATGAGACCACATTAAGTGCACATATCTCTTCAAATTAATAAGCTAACGTGCTTCAGGGGCTCTAAGCATCCCCTTTTGTCGGGGCTCAGGATGGCTGAAACTTGTTGTTTCCACTTTTTTTGTCTGATTTTCATGAAGATTTTTATGAAGTTCTTCTAATTTACTTAATACAAGTCTTCTTTCCACCTGATCTGTGATAAATCAAACATTTTATAAATCTCAGCATTAATTATTTCAATCCCCGTAGGCCATATTGGTTTGCTTGATCTGGAAAATGTCACGGACCTTTGTTCTCCACAAGAGTATGTCTGCTGTAAATGCTTCTTTGGTCCAGAACCAGCACGATCCAAGGTTCCTTAACCCATTCACTTTGTCGAAGCAATCAGTGTAGAGCAGGGATATGCAATTAGCGGACCTCCAGCTGTTGCAAAACTACAAGTCCCATCATGCCTCTGCCTCTGGGTGTCATGCTTGTGGCTGTCAGTCTTGCTATGCCTCATGGGACTTGTAGTTCTGCAACATCTGGAGGTCCGCTAATTGCATATCCCTGGTGTAGGGTAAAAACAGGAACTGTTTATTGAGACACATGTACACAGAGGTAACATTCAAGGGACACATCCCACCTCCCATCTCATCGTTATTCAGGGCGGGGTAACGAGACATACACAGGTTCAAACATTGCAACAATATATTGTCTTTTCAGCGGGGGAGGGGCTGTTGGAGAAAACCACCCCTCCCTTCTCAGAGTTAATACACACACACCCACACATCCCATAATACCTTGCCCCCAAGGTGGACAGAACAATGGGATAGAGGCACTTAAACACATAGCAACCCTCACCCCACTTTAAACCACCTAGCAATGGTCTGAGACTAAAGGTGCAATCTATCATATATCTCTTGAGGGATATTGTCCAGAAACATCAGCATCCCCAATGGAAGAGTCCCCCACTCTCCCATCACAAACCACACATATGGATCCTGGGATAGCAAGGATAAAAGAGAAGGCTGAGTCTGGTGTGGTTGTGTGGTGAGTCTGACCAGCGTAGATCAGACTAGGGTTCTTGGCCACCCTGTGCCCCTAAAAGACACAGGGTGACTTACACATAAGATGGCTCCAGGGAGCTGGACAAGGAGCCTCCCATCCTCTCTGAGGTAGTCTGGGTTCCACAAGCCCCCCCACCCAAAGTGACTCCTGTCACACAAGTCTTCTATCCACCCGATCTGTGATAAATCAAACAATTTAAAAATCTCACCATTAATTATTTCAATCCCCGTAGGCTGTATTGGTTTGCTTGATCTGGAAGAAAACAGATTTACGCAAACAAACTCAAAGCAATTAATTCACAAGTACCAGCTAGTATTTTGCACCATGAAATATTTTTCAATACTTTTGATCTAGAATCATCATCGAGTGAAGAGGAAGTGAAGGGAAAATTACCACAAATAGAAAGTGGCCAAATGTTGTTTACTACTATTTGCTATATTGTGAGCTCAGGTACTAATGTTGGAAAAGAAGATCTGGCTCACCATAGGTACTAAAATACATCCCAAAGGTGTTCAGTAGGTTTGAGGTGTCGGCCACTCAACTTCACACCCAACTCATAAAACCATGTCGTTATGGGGTTGGCTCTGTGCACACCAGAAAATGGTCTTCCCCAAACACAAGGCTGGAAGAAAACAATTGTCCAAACTGTCTTTGTATGCTGTAGTATATAGTACCCTTCACTGGAAACACCTGAACTCAATCTTTTGGAGGGGTCTCCAAATACATTTGGCCATATAGTGTAAGTAGCGGTACCCCCGTAGGGGCTGCTGACACTTGTGGTCCGTCTCTCACCCTGCACAGTCAGGCACACAGTCCTCAGTCACTTTTAGGCAGAAAACAGTCCTTGCATTTTGTTTTATTGGGGGAATTAAACTTGGATGGGGTTAGGACAGGTATGGGATGCCCATTTGATTGAAGAAAAGTTAAAGACTTTTGACTGAACTATATACACTTCCTTACTTCCAGCTCCAGCACATCACTTGGTTACACTTCTTCCCAGACCAGCTAGCTCTGTGTTTGAGGCCTGACACTGGCTCAGCCAGGCCTAAGTAAATTCTCTTTTCAGGCAGGGACTGTAGGCCCCTTTGGTGTAGCAAAAATGAAGGTAGTCCTAGTGCTAGCTGTCCATGTGGCTACTGATCCCAGCACCACATCTTCAGGCCCTGCCAGCCCTCCTGGCTGCAGCTGCCTCTCTTCACTGCCCATGATACCACAGTCCACTCCACTGGCTCTGCACCCATCCCAGACTGCACTCTCCCAGTCCTCTCAGTCGTGCCTCCTAGTCCTTCTGACTGTGTGAACACTCACCAGCCCTCTTGGCTGCCTCTGTGGAACTCTTGGCGACTTTCCTGTCAGTGTTCTCCTGATGTCCTCGCTTGCTTCTCCTGTGCCTCCTGGTCAAGACTTGTGGGTTGTAAGAGGGTCCCATCCGCACCCGAGCACAAGCCCAAGGTCACCCCCCTCAGACTGGGGAACTTTCTCAAGGGCACCGACAGGCTGACATTCCATCTCCATCTTCCTCCCCAGCTGGGCTGACCCTGAATATTTGAGGGGACCTACCCCCTGCCATTCCAAGTTGGGGATTGGTCAGGGCCCTCAGAATACTCCAGGCAGCTCCACCTATTCTCTCCTCCTTTCTTTCCAGAAGATTCTAGGTCTCATGGATGCTGTGTGTGAGTCATCCAGCTCTACCTGGCTTCCAACCCACAACCAGCTTCATTCCTGGTTGGAAGCCAGGCTCTTCCTGGCTTCCAACCCATAATCAAACAGCCAGGCTTGGCTACCAGCCAAGCCTGCTTAAATTTACCTACAGAAATCTATCTGTACACACCTAGCACAACTAGAGGGTGCTACATGCACATACATGGCCAGCAAGTAACATACCTGATATTGTAAACATGGAGGAATACAGGCTTGCTAAAAAGCAAAACTAGCTGTCCCAAGCAATATTATATGGCAAGTGAAAACATTCTAACTTCAGCACCCTTTGGTGGATGAAGATAGCACAGGCTATCATGCAAAAGACTCAATCAAGTGATGGCTTCACCATGTGTAATCTTGCATACTGGTGTACCATTTAGAAAATGGGCACATTGAATTTATGGATACAAACCCCACCCGGCATAATCAAATATGTGCACACAAACAATCTATAAGATTACCTTCACACCATTTTTCAAATAAGCAATTTATTAAAACAAACACATTTTAAAGTTTAAACTTTTTTTTTCCGAAAAAACTGTTTCTGTGTCGTAAGATTCAATGGCCAGTACAAGCCTTGTTCTGTTTTTATTCACTTTATTTACCTAGCTCTAGGTTTTGAAAAATATATTTAAGAATTTCACAATGGAATAATTGATATTTTGATTTTTTTTTCAGAGGCTGTGCCACAGACAACAGCCTTTCGTGGTTGCACCACAAAAAGCATCTGCGACCTCCGCCACTTATTTTACAGCGTCAATGGAATATTAACAGATGTTCGGTTCCGCTGCACTAGTGGGAGCACCATGGGTCTCCAATCTCACTTCTACCTCCCATCTGTCTTTTGTCTTTTATTCTTGAAATTACAGTTTGTATTGTGAACAATTACTGTGATTACTTCAACTTAGAAGAGAGCTTCAATAGCAAAAAGCATATGCCCGTGTAAAAAGAACAGTTTTCTCGGCAATACTCACATTTAATCTGGTAGTTTCCCCCACAGAAGGTTCACGGAGTCATTTTGTTGACATCATTCTTCTGCTTGAATAAGGACCATCATCATCCAACCTACTTCCCATGGACCCAAGCTGTCATAGACCTGCCTCTTAGGCACGGGTCCTGACTGAGGCATCAAAGGTCGAGTGGGAAAGCTGTAGAAAGTTGGAGTTCAGCTTTGTAAAAATAAAAATATTCGTTTTTGCAAAATGCATACATTTTTTTCCTTTCCTTCAGTCATTCAAATTGTAACAAAGTATCACATTTTTGGTATTAATAGAACTACAATTCCTGACACACAACTTAAAGTGACTGTAAAGGCTACGATAATGAAAAAAAAAATGACAAACATGTACTTGCCTACTTTGTGCAGCGGTATTGCTTCCAGTGACCAGTATGAGAGAGTGAGAGCGATAACACCAAATTCAACACACCTTCTCCCCATTCACACTTGAGACCTTGTAACACTAACAAGTCACATGACACGAGGGAGGGAAAATGGCTATTTGGGCCCAATTTGGACATTTTCACTTAGGGGTGTACTCACTTTTGTTGCCAGCGGTTTAGACATTAATGGCTGTGTGTTGAGATATTTTGAGGGGACAGCAAATTTACACTGTTATACAAGCTGTACACTCACTACTTTACATTGTAACAAAGTGTCATTTCTTCAGTGCTGTCACATGAAAAGATAGAATAAAATATTTACAAAAATGTGAGGGGTGTACTTACTTTTGTGAGATACTGTATATCAATGTAGATAGTGCATGTCTAATGATATAGTGAGGACAGAGCCCAAAGCATGGAGTCAGTAAAGGTGAACCCAGGTGAGGAATCATAGTAGATAATTACATATAAATGAAAACATGAAACTCACCAAAGGAGTAAATAGTAGGAAAAAAGCAACAAGAAAAAACATTGAAGCAAAACAGCCAATATGAATAGTGTAGCCAAGCAGGGGCATAGCGATAGGGGTTTCAGGGGTCTCAAATGTGACCGGGCCCCATGCTCCAGGGGGCCCATGCAACTCCCCTGTGCTAAAATACATAGTACACAGCATGGTGCAAGGGAGCATTGGAGGGGGTGGTGCAGGAGGCGGAGAGTGAGATATGACGGTGCGGGAAAAGGAGCAGACAGCAGCCTTGTGCCCCCTGGACAGTGATAGCATGGCGGGAGCATGCATGAGCCAGACTGATATGTTAATTGTAACCCTGTGCCATGTCCCTAAGCCTGATCAGTGGGAAGGGCCCCGTTCTCAGAGGGAAGGGCCCCAGTTGAGGGTCAGGGGGGCCCTTCATGGTTTCTTCCACCAGGGCCCTAAAGGTTCTAGTTACGCCTCTGTAGCCAAGTGATACCTGAATCCTAGGTGAGAGAGCATGGTCCAAACAGGTGATTAGAGAGAAACCCTCCAATAAGGGACTTTTAGAGCACGAACGGACACAGAGAGGGATACACAAGATATGTGTAAAAAATATGACTTTTTTTTTACAAATAATGATAAAACAGCATCATTGGAAAGATAAATGCTGAGGGCTAAGATGTGGATGGATAGCAATGGGGCAGACATACACAAATTAAAAACACATAAGGCCTCTTGTGCAGCAAGACACTATGTGAAACAGCCAACGCGTTTCGAGATATTCAATGTAGGCACTCTTCCTCGGGGAGTTTCACAGGGTGTGTGTAAGAAGCTCATGTCCAATGTTGCTGTTGGATATTGCCCACTAGCCCAATACGCAGACAGGGAGTGAAGGGAAAGGAGATGTGTGGGGGGCATAGAATTTAGGCCCAGTAATAGTCCATATAGCCAACGAAGATGGGACAATCTTTTGAAAAGAAAGCAATGACTTGCCTCCACCCCGTAAGAAAGGGTGTGTCCACTGGAGGTGCACAAAAGTGGGGGCCCGCACCCAATCAGGTCCACGTCACACATGAAAAAGTATTTTTTGGCTATATCTATGAGGTCTTCAACCGACCAAGGGTGAGTCCCAAGTCCGTGTGGATCAGCACAGTGCATGCAGGGCCGGCTCTCCACTAGGCAGAGTAGACGGCCACCCAGGGCGCACTGCCTCAATCATGGCATTGTGCAGTCACAATGGATGTCATCCAGGGGCATGGGATTCATGAAAACTCATCTTTTCAGGGAATTCTATCGCACCTTCCCCTCACCTTAACAACTGAACTTTTAATTCTCTCATCAGTTCATTCCTCACACTTATTATCTTTTATACGACCTGCCCCTCCCTCCCCACCCCCTGTGGCTCACAATCTATTGACCAAATCAGTGATCCACTGGTACTACACAAGCCCACCCCCCTGGTGCTCGATAGATGGTGATCCTCTGGCACTACCTTCACCCCCACCCCCACCCCGCGTGATCCAGTGCCTTACCTTATACCAGTGGTTCTCAACTCCGGTCCTCAGGACCCACTAACAGGCCAGGTTTGCAGGATAACTGAAATACATCACAGGTGATATCATTTGCTGCTCAGTGATTGCAGTGTTCTAATCTGCATCTCCCCAAGGTAATACTTAAAATCTGGCCTGTTGGTGGGTCCTGAGGACAGGAGTTGAAACTTGAGATCCACTGTCTTATACTATGGTAGAGGTGTGGGGAGGAGGATGAGGTGGTGGTGCACTGCTGCTCTGAGAAAACACTGCTGCTGCTGGGGCCATTGCTCCTTCTCCTGGCCAAACAGGTGGCGGGTTCCTGAGACCCATCCGGCCAATCTGGTCTCAGGACCCGCTTCCTGATTGGCCGGGAGGAGAAGCAGGAAGACATTAGCGAATATTAATTTGCTAATGTCCCACAAGTGGGTGGGCTCGGGGGGCAGTGCTCTGCGGTCCAAGCCTACCATTTTTGAAAGTCATGTGCTTAAAAAAAAAACCCACATTGAAATCTATGCGCCCGGTGCCAGGTGCATGGATTAGGGGGCCCCCTAATGGACGGGCTGCCACTGTATTAGATTGTAGGTTCTCAGGAGCAGGGCTCTCCTAATCCCCTTGTATTGTGTTGTATTGTAACTGTACAATACTATCTCCCTTTATAATGTGACATATTGCTCAAACTGTTGGTACTATATAAACACTATATAATAATATGATAATGATTTGTTACCATATACTGCCTCTAACAGTTCATTCTTGCACATGCTTTTGTGCTTACAGCAGGATTATGTTAAGCTCTGCATAGATTCTTAGATAGAAATATTGGCTAAGGTTTATAAGATTCATTTGTACCTTTACCTGACATTTACAGCTGATAGACATATGTCACACATGTATTAGCATGACCAAAATATCTGCTTACACACGTCTGTTCCGAAGGTTAGAAAAGCCATCGTGGTCACACCTATCGATAGCATCTCAAACCTTTTCAAAGCAGTGAAGAGTCTCCTCCTGTTTGCTCCACTCCTGCAACCAAATACAATATCATTAAGGATTTCACCTGACATTTTTCAGAAAAGACTGAGACTTCGGACAAATTACACCGATCTATAGAAGTTGTACAATGCAACCTTTTCTTGGAATTCTGCTTGGCGTGTTTTTGGCTCTTGTAGCAAAGAGTAAGTAGATTGCAAATATTTAAATACCATCTAAATATTATTTTTAATACAATGTTAATTCATTTCAGGGTGTCTAGCTTAATAAGACCTATAGCTCTGACTCAGTAAGGGACGTGTCAGATCTCTGCAGGGAGACCACTGCTTTCACACAGAGAAGGGTCCTGCTCTGTAGCATGCTGGGAGATATTTCTACTCTAAAGAAAAGAAACTTAAAGTGGAGTTCCACCCAGATTTTTTTTTTACATCATTCAAGCCTTTGCCTATATAGACTTAGCTTTGAAGGGAAAAAAATGTTATACTCACCCTAAGTCTCTTCTTGCTAAGGGGTCTTTGTAATCTGCCCCTTTTAGGATCCAGGCTCTTCTCCTCACTTCCTGCTTCACCTGGCCTCCTGGGAGATGTGACTCATCATTTCCCAGGAGTCAGTGGGTTTCCTTGTACTGTAAAATCATGTTATTTCCAGACAGGAAATTACGCGATTTAAGGCGGACCGAGATCGAAGGAGTGCATGATGGTTACCCACCATGCACTTCTTTCAGGAAGAGATGACAGGAGGCTACGGATGGGCTTCAGATGCCCTCACTAAAATGGGAAAGTCCAGCAGTAAGAGAAATTAAATTGTGAGTAAAAAATACATGGAATTACTAGGCGGTTTGAAAGTAAGGAAACAAAAGGTTACATCTATTTAGAAGAGTGGTTGCCAAAAAAAATAAAAAATTCTGGGTGGAACTCCGCTTTAAAGACTTTGAACATATTTTCTTTGATGTACCTGGAATGATTTAAAGCCCATCTCTCGGGAGAACAAAAAATGGTGGTTTATGTTTGAGGAGGGGGGGCACAAAAATCACTTTAACTTACCTGATTTTCCACTCCCCTGGCAGCCGGCTGTCTTCTTTCTTCTCCTACACTCTGGCAGTGGACTGTCCTTCAGCATCCAGTTCAGGCTTATTGGCTCTACATTGGTCTTGATGACCTCCAACCACCACAGTATAGGGTAAAGGAAGCTGCAGGGACCAGTCTTACACACGTGAAGCAGGGTTGCCACATCATCCCTTTAATCCATTACACAGGTTCTGTGGCTGATTAAGGTGGTAATTAAACTCACTTGGTGCCTTACCTGCATTAAATTAACCTCAGAACAACCTGTGTAATTCATATGTGTCCTGGATTAAAGGGATGATGTGGCAACCTTAACGTGAAGGAAGCCTGCAGGAGTGGAAGATTGGATAAAGTAAAAGTGCTCTTTGCATTCCCCTAGACCAGGGGTCTTCAAACTTTCCAAACAAAGGGTCAATTTACAATCCTTCAAACTTCAGGGGGGGGGGATTGTGGCCAGTGGGGGTAGAAAATGTCCCAGGCCCAGGATTAGTGAAAATAAACATGGCCGCCTCAGAGTTGGTGGTCAGTAGTAGGAAGAGTAGATTAGTGCCCCATCATTGGTATAAATGGGATGAATAGTACCCCATCAATGATATCCGAAGAAATAGTGCCCCATTGTTGGTGCCAGTGGAAAGAATAGTGCTTCATATCATTCGACGGAATAGTGCCCCAAGGGCCGGATAAAGGCTAGCAAAGGGCCTCAATTTGGACACCCCTGCCCTAGACCTAAATTAGCATTTAACCCTTGCAGTGTGGGAAAGCTCCACCACAGGGGAACATTTTTTTCCCCCCAGAGTTGAGCTTTACATGAGAAGTTCAGTTGGACTCTACAGAGCTCCAAGACTATTGGGCAGCGGTTGTCAACGTATGAGCTAAAAAAAGGGCATCAAATGTGGTCCCTGACATCACCCAATGGCCACGCATTATGTTCAATATACAGTATGTCAGTGGTTCTCAACTCCAGTCCTCAAGACCCACCAACAGGCCAGATTTTAAGTATTACCTTGGGGAGATGCAGACTAGAATACTGCAATCACTGAGCAGCAAATTATATCACCTGTGATGTATTTCAGTTATCCTGCAAACCTGGCCTGTTAGTGGGTCCCGAGGACTGGAGTTGAGAACAACTGCAGTATGTAATGCTTGAGAGGACTGTCAGAGTCTGCACACCCAATCAGGGCGGATTTACAACTCAGGAACATATAGGCAGAAAATTCTGAAACACCCCCCCCCCCAAAAAAAAAGACCAACTTTTCTTTTCTTGATAAATTACCACAAAGGTACCACAAAACACATTAAAGTGAATTTTAGGGCAAACAAACGCAATAAACTACCCAAATGTTTGGTAAAATACATAAGACAAGGTTGCACCGAGTAAATAGATACCCAGCATGTTAAACATCCGGATGTCTCATCTCCCAATTTATATTCAAGGTCATCTGTTAGCCCTTGTGTGACTGCTTTATATATGCTTATAATCCCTATATTTTTTCTCTGTTAGACCTTTTTATTTTGTTACCCAATAACATTTATATATAATGTATATTTTACAAATTCTTGTCTTGGAGGTTATTTGTCCGTTGTGCCCATAATAGTCCCTGCAATTGGAGGGTTTTCTTTGTTCCTACATAATTTGGGATGTTGGCACTCTCACAGTTCCCTACCAAATACTTCCCTATATATTCTATAGCCGATGCTTCAAAAGCCCCCCATAGGTCATCAGTTTAGTGTTACGGAGGAGGTCTGGTGCTAGAATTATTGCTCTCACTCCGCTGTGTAACACATGTATCTCAATCAACTTAGTTTAGTGTAGACGCACCCCGACGTGTGAGTTTACATTCATAATTGCGTATAAGTGGGGATGGGGGGGCCTCATTTTTTTTTTGGGGGGGGGGGTTATGTGCTTGGGTGTAACTTTATTTATTTTTTTGCAAAAAAAAAATTTTTTTTTTGCTTAACTTTTTTTTTTCATCACATAGGGGACAAAAAGTTCCCTATGTGATTATTTTTAGGCAACAGGTTCTCTTTAATGAGACATGCTCCACTGATTGTATTGCAATGCAGGTCGCATTACCATATGCTAGCCGGGGAAAGTGACTGGTGACCAGGAAGTGGACTGTATGAGGTGTATTACAGCAAGAAGGGGAGGAGAGCGGACCATCCCCTCCCCTCCACCCACTGGCACCCACTATGTCGGTCCTAGGCCAGCAGATGGGCAAATGGAGCCCAGAATACATGGCAGGAGCGCGTATGTGTGGAGGGGGCGCTGATACCGGTGGAAGCAATCAGGTGGCAGTCAGGGCCGGATTAACATAGGGGCTATTGGAGCTGCAGCTCCAGGCCCCTTCCTTAGGATAGGCCCAGCCCAATGGTGTGAGTGAGTCACTTATACTGCCCAGCCCTGCTCTGTATACAGTGTACACATGATTGATATGTAAATTGCGGCAGCATATTTCATTTGTTTTAACAAATTTTTTTTAGCATTTTCATTTTATTTCCATAAAAAGGCCCCACCAAAATCCTCAGCACCAGGCCCATGGTGCTCTTAATCCGGCTCTGGTGGCAGTGCAGTCACCCGAATGCTTCCACCTGACAGGCAGGAGTCTGCCTGTCAGTTTTACACACACTTCCAGTGGCTGCAGCCACCAGATTGTGTGTGAACTTCCCTCCCCCGCTGTCATGTCCACAGGAAGAGCACCTATAGGCACATGCCTACAGTGCCTATTGGGAAATGTGGCCCTGGACCTAATAGAGGAAATGAGGGTCACAGAGCGTGGACAGGATACATTGTTGGCTGGGGATATACTGCAGAAAACATTATGAAACTGGGAGCATGTTACATGAGGCTAGTAGAGATCAATGCAATTAGCAGTGGTTGCTGGTGCTGTATATTTGGGGGGGGGCGGCAAACAAGACATCTGTCTGCCATCACCCCTTTGGTTGGTCGGTAAGTCAAACCCCCATTTCCCCCATTGCTTGCTTATCCCCCCACCAGCCCCGCACTTGCCCCATCTAGGTCACGGGCAGCTTCGGCTCGTTCCTGCGTCTCCTCCTCCACAACAGCTACCTCCTTGGCAGTTTCCCTCCTCCTTCCCTCGGTGGCCAATACGATTGCTTCTCCTCTCGGCCAATCGGGTCTTAAGACCCGCTTCCTGATTGGCTGAGAGGAGAATCAGGAAGGCAAAAGCGAATATTAATTTGCTATTGTCACACAACTGGGTGGGCTTGGGGTGCAGTTCGCTGCGCCGTGAGCCCACCCTTTTTAAGCCAATTAGAGCCTCTGGCTCTAATCATGTGCTTAAAAAAAACCAAAACATTGAAATCCATTCATTCAATGCCTTGCATGTAGATTAGGGGCCGGGCACATGGATTAGGGTGGCAGCGCCCCTGTGCCCCGTATCTGCCACTGGCTATTAACCTAGTCAATGTTTCCACTACAGACTGCTGAGGTCCGAGGGCAACACATCATATACCAAAGGGTCGCAGGCTGGGTGCCAGGGCACTTGGGGGTTTAGTTATAAAATATGTATTGCATGGCTATCAGAAACATTTATGCACACTGAACAAAATGTCCCACCATTCTTGCAAGAAATTAATGTCTGTGTATTCAGCTTCATCTAGTGGCCAAAATGCAGTATATATTTTTCTGAAACACATCAATAAGAAAACTGTACTGCACTTTGGCCACTAGATGGGGCTGAGGATACAAGGATTAATCCCTTACACAAATTATGGGACATTTTGTTCAGTGTGCATAAATGTCTCTGACATTCCTGCAACAAATGCTTTATAAATAAATAGACCCTTAGTGCCGGTTCACACAGGGGCGACTTGTCAGGCGACAAGTCGCGCTCCATGCAGTACAATGGAACCGTTCTAATAGGAGCGACTCAAGTCGCTCCGACTCAGAGAAAGGTTCCTGTACTACTTTGGGATGACTTCGGAGTGACTTGCATTGACTTCTATACAGAAGTCGTTTACAAGCCATGGTGAAGTCGAGCTGCACGGGGCGGCTCAGAGTTGGACGAGAATTGAGCGACTCTGAAGCCATCCCTGTGTGAATCGGCACTTAGGCCTCTTTCACACATGCGGACCATTCGTTTGATCAGTTTTTCATCCTTATTCATCCATTTTTCATCTGTTTTTACATCTGCCAGCTAAAGTCCTTAAAGCGGAGTTCCACCGTTCCACCGTTCCACACTCGTTTTTAAGTTTATTAAAAGTCAGCAGCTACTCACCTGTCCCACGGTCCAGCGATGCGGCCGCCTGGAGCCTCATTCCTCTCCCCCTCCCCTCCACGGCGCTGGCATTACTTCTGTGGGCGCCCGGCGGTAATAGCTTTCAGCTTCACGGCCGGGCATGCACTGCGCATGCGCGAGTCCCACTGTGTGATCCTAGTGGCCATGCATAGTCTGTATGTCAGAAGGGCAGAGAACGGCGTCAGTAAGGCACAGATAGTTGTCAGTAGTTCATTTTTATTTTATTTTATTTGTTTTTTACAATTCTGTTTTTTAATTATATTTACAATATTATATTTTATAATTTTTTTACAATTTATTTTAGGAGCCCTGCTGGGGGGCCTTGGTGAAATATCAGGGGTCTAAGACCCCTGATGTCTCACTTTTGAGACAGAGAAAGGGACTGAGGACAGAGATTTCCCAGTCCCTTTCTCTGCAGCCAGGCAGCAGGTGGAATCTTCATAGTACAGGGTGATTAGGGTGTGCCCGGGCACACCTTCCACCCTATGTGCACACACCTATATGGCCAGGCATTCTTCTGGGACCTGTGACGTGTCCCAGAAGATTGCCAGGGGAGGAGGAGTCACCTAGGCGGCCCAGCAACGGAAGGAGGAAGAAGGACCTCCAAGTACACCCCCCCAAAAAAAAATTACATGCCAAACGTGGCATGTAAGGGGGCGAGGAGTGCTTAAAGCGGAAGTTCCACTTTTGGGGGGAAATCTGCTTTAACCACTTGAGTCCTGGAGCCATTTTTTCATGCAAAAATTGACTATTTGTCCATTTACATCCAATTCTTTTTTTAACAGATGAAAAATAGGGCTTTCATTCTTTTTTTTTAAAAAAAAGTTGAAGGTGAAGACGGAAGCGGATGAAAAAAGATGTAAATGAATGATCATCTATTTATATTCGTTTTTCCATAGGAATGCATTGATGTCCGTTTTTCATCCGTCAAAGGAAGTATGCGCGAAAGGGGCCTTAAAGTAGGGCTATAGGCAAAACTTTTTTTTTCCTAGGAGTAAAGAAAGGGTTATAACCCCATCATATTTTTTGTCATCTGTGTCCCATTGGGGAAATTTTCCTCCAGTCCCTGTCCAACAGCCAAGACAGGAAGTGAGACGTAATCCCTGCAAATTAAGGGAATCCCTTTGGGGCCCCTCGGGTCACCATAAATAGTGTCCCCATTGGAAGATTTCACCTCTATTTCTTTTCTGGGGACAACCCAAAGTTTGGGATTTTCTCTTACGTTTACTCTCAATGATAACGGTAAACAGGACAAATAGAGAGGGCGAATCTCCCTAACGGGGGCGCAGAGAGCTATACAAACCTAATAGATGTTTCAATCCCTCTCCACTCTGTCCAAAAACTATCCAAAAAAGTTTTCTCTTCAGTTACAATTTAAGAGTGAGACCCCTTTCACACTGAGGCGCTTTACAGGTGCTATTTAGCTAAAAATAGCGCCTGTAAAGCGCCTCAAAAGTCGCTCCCCATCCACCCCAATGTGCTTTCACACTGGGGCGGTGCGCTTGCAGGACGGTACAAAAAGTCCTGCAAGCCACATCTTTGGGACGGTGCGGTGAGCGGTGATATACCGGCTCCTCCACCACCCCTGCCCATTGAAAACAATGGGGTGGCGCTTCCGAATGCAGCTGCACACCACCTCGGAAGCGCGGAGCGTGGGCACTTTTAAATCCATTTTAACCCCTTGTGGGGGGTTAAAAGCGCACTGCTCCCGCCGCTGTAGTAGCGGTAAATCCCCGCTGTGACTAGTGGGGATTTAGCGCTAACGCCCCACTGTCCCCAGTGTGAAAGTGCCCTAAGATTCATTAGCAAACATTTGCGTTTTTCCCTCCCATGATGCATAAAGGATGTCCCATTCTTTTAGCAGGAATTCCTAATTACAGGCAAATTAATATAAAAAGAGCATGAAAATCTGAGTTTTTTATGTCTGATTTTGCCGACAAAAATGACACACAAAAAAGAAGTTGAATTATTAAAAATAATATACCGATTGCTCTCAATCTGTTTATCTCATTTTAGGCTCCTCACTCTCCTGCATTCAATGTTCCTCTGAAATCTCCACGTCCTGCACAGGTTCCAGTGTTTCTTGTTCTCCAGGCTCTTTGTGTACGGTTCTATACACAGTACTAACTATAGGTAAGTGATCCTTCAATATGAAATGCAATTTGTTTGCTCCATTACTCTTATCTCCAATTGGATGTTAAGATGGACAAGTCACCCCTTTAGCATTTTATTGGCCTATTTTTTGACCCACCCCTGATTAATATGGCCCCTCCCTCCTCTTTTTGACTACACTCCTATGAGGAGCCCTGTGCCCTCCAAGTGCAGAATATTTCTCCTAGAACATCATGCCTCTCTTGTGTTATGTACAAAAAGTGTAAATGTTCAGTGTTTTAGACAAAATGTGGGTAAGGTAAGTGCTTTATCTTTAAAAAAAAAAAATGTGTATTTTGCACTGACCAATTTACAAAATGTGAACTGCTGCAACCTGTAAGTAATGGAAAAAGTGGATTGGGTAAAAATGGTACAAAACAAGGGTGCGCTGTTCCTAGAATGTAAGTTAAACAACCAACACATTATCTTTGCCACCCCTTGAAGGTTTTACATTACACATAACAACTTGATAAAAAATAAATGTTCTTTAGCAAGGAACATACATTCTTCATTAATAATTATGCTACCAACATTAGTGTGTGCTGTAAATTGCTTCCAGTATTGCTCCTGTCTCTTCTTGCTGCCGGTTGCTATTCTGCTGAAGTCCAGAGCCCTTGAGCAGCAGTAAATTATCAAGCGGAACTAAACCCCTTGATTTAATGGTTTCCATTCCTGGAATGCGGGGATTGCTAAGTGTCAAATTGGCTTGTGTCCTTAACAAAACTGTCAAACCATCAAATGGCCGATGTCATAACTGATCACATGTGCAGCACCATGACAGTTGCAGATCAAACAGAAGCAGATTCCTTGGCTGTAAAGGATAGGAGGTTTTAATTTCACTTTAAGGCTGTCAGCAGACCAGGCCCTACAAAATTGGCATTGCCTAAAAAAAGAGAGCAACTGAGCATGTGCAGACAGGGGTGAGACAGTGTATTACTGGAATGTAAACAGCATGGGCACTTTTTTAAATGTTTTACATAGCTATATAAAGATGGTATTGCAGCGCTAAAAATGTTCATGTATACAGTCCATAAAGAGTCTGCAGATGATACAGAAAGTCCCAAAACCAGCTCATGTGCACAGGAATGGAAGAAAAACCACAATCCACCAGCATGTCCAGCAAGTCTCCTTACCAGAAAACAATGAAAGAATTGCATATAGGAATCTAATATCTTCCACATATCAGGCCAGCCTGGGGGACATCCATTGCAGACACCTCTTCATGTAGTAAACTTGATCAGACAAGGCAAGCATATAGTAGAAGCAACCTTCCTCTATGGCTATGCATAGCAATCATGTTGAGTTTAGTCCAGAGGCGTAACTAGAACCTTCAGGGCCCGGTGCAAGCAATTATGAAGGACCCCTGGCCAGGGCCCTTCCCTCTTCCCACTGATCATGGGGCCCTTTACTCCCATCGTGGGTCCCTTTATTACGGTACCACAGCGGGCCCCCTTTCTGCCATCTTCGGGCCTCCCCATGGTGGTGAAATGCCAGGGCCCGGTCACAATTGCAACCCTGATAGTTCCCTCAGTAGTTTTTAATGTTTATTTTAATTTTATTTATTTTTTTACCATTCATTTTATTTATTTTACAATTTTATTTTTACAATTTTTTTTACAATTTTTTTTAAGGAACTCTGTTGGGGGGCTTTGATGAGATATCAGGGGTCTAAACAAACCTCAGCCCTCAATCTCCATCTCTATAGCCTCAGCTGTACAGGATGAATGGACAGGAATAGCTGTGCACCGAGCCTCCCATTCATTCAGAGACGGAAGTGTAGTAAAAACAGTTTACTATGCTTCAGTTATGAATGAACCAATTGGTACCAATCACTGTCCATTCAGAAAAGGAATGACAAATTTACCGACCCATTCCCATCTCTCCATCATGACTCATCTTCTACAGCAGCTGTCAGGAGAGAGGAGGGGGAAGACAGCAGCTCTGTGGGGGGGACCAGGGAAGCACACAGGGACCCTGGGAACAGCAGAAGACAAGTAAACTGGATAGAGGAAAATGGAGGAGATTGGTTCCTCTAAATGCCACCCCTGCCATCTCTCCTATCTAGTTGTACAAGGGAGGCACATGGGCCCCCTGGAGCATGGGGCCCGGTTGCAGTTGCAACCCCTATCGTTACGCCCCTGGTTTAGTCTTTAAAAGCCTATTATTCCTTCACTTGCGCACACTGTCCACAGCCACCAATACAATAAGGGTTTGGGAGACCTGGTTCCATAAAATGCTGCCTGACACAGAGCAGACATAGCAATACCTGCAAAAGGTGCCAGCCTGGCGTGTTCTAGCAGGACTTCGTTTTCTGACTAAGGCCAAGTCCACATATGTGCCAATTGGATGCAGGTTTCCCCTGCATGAGATGTGAGTGTGACGGGCTCTCAATGGAGCAAGTCTGCGATGGCCACGGTCCGCATTCCAAAATCGCCCTGTGCGTGTTTGGGTCAAGTTCTGGTGCAAATTCAGGCAAAGATTCAGACCTGTAAACATTCACTATATTAAATCATAGTAAAAAGCAGCGCTATAATCAATAAATCAATAAATCAAGTGACGAGACGTCGGGGCGTGGCTACACGGCAGCCCGAGGAGAGCTGATGCATCAGGGACACCAGAGGCTAGTACGCTCGCTAAGGAGAGGAGAGGAGCGAGGCACAGCTGACTGGCGGATGTCTCTGCTTTTTCACACTGCAAATGATTTTATGGTTTGATGTAAGCGCAATTTTATCCTTTTAAATAAATTCACCTGCTTAAAGAGATACACTATGAGGAATCTTCTCTGTTTCTTATGAGTGATACATGGGGGATCGATTGTTCCTTGGAAGTGTGGACCTCATTTAAGGGATATTTGGCTGAGGTTTTCTCTGATATACAGGCGATTTTAATCCAGACATCTGGTAAGCCTCTGGTGTGATCACCTGCATGCGGTCTTTTTTGGTGATGGAAACAAGTATGAAGGATTGATGCTGCACACTTAAAGGAGCACTGTTTATGGACACTTATATTGTCGCAATTTTGCACCAGTTTGTCTTGCACATATAGTTTGCACTGGCGCTTTTGCTGCGACTTTGCATGAACTTTTTGCACATTATTGTATTATTTGCACTATGGTTTATTGATTTATTGATTATAGCGCTGCTTTTTACTATGATTTAACCACTTGCCGACCGCCGATCGGCATCTGACGGCGGCAAAGTGGCTCGTTCCCGCAAATCGCCGTCATACGACGGCGGCTGCGGGAACGAGTTTAGTGAGCGCGCGCGCGCCGCCGGAGGCGCGCCCGCGCGCTCACTGTGTCCAGGGGGGGCCGGGGAGCGGGTGCGGCGGCTTCGATTGCCGCCGGCTACCCGCGATGGCCCAAAACCCCAAAAATGAATTCTCATCATCCGTAAACGCGACCACTTTTGCGCAAACCAATCAATAAACGCCGACTGCGATTTTTTTTATCGCAAATATGAGGAAGAATATAAAATCGGCCAAAAACGGTGAAAAAAAATGTTTTTGGATTTGTATTTTAGGAAAAAGTAAGAAATTTGGGTTTTTTTGCAAAATTGTCGCTCTTCTTTTGTTTATAGCGGCGATCAGAAATGACGCAGCGGTGATCAAATACCACCAAAAGAAAGCTCTATTTGTGGGAAAAAAAGGACGCAAATTTTGTTTGGGTACAACGTCACACGACGCAGCGCCGAATCGCAAAAAGGGCTCCGGTCCTAAAGCTGGAAATCCTTCCGGGGCTGAAGTGGTTAATATAGTGAATGTTTACAGTGATTTATTTTTAGAGCAGCAGCTAGGTATTTATGTATTGAATCTCTATACATATTTACACATATTTATTACACAAGAGTTTCACTATTAAGAAAATAATTTTAGCGCGGTGTTTTAATTGGTTAAAGATTCAGACCTGATTCCCACCTGCACCGGTGAACAGAAACGCACCGGACCCCATGCTGGGAACCACAGGTGGGCATTTGTGACCCGGCCTAAAGTTTCACTTTAAGCATTTCTTAAATTGTATGATTAAATTTTCATTATAGAATTGTCAGTTGCTTATTTATTTTCAGGTAACAATAGCTTAAATTCCTACACAATGACATGCGCACCTCAAACCCAGTGTGACGTCAATGGAACCATCAGCCTGACCGGAGGAAACATTAAGATGGCTTCCTCATGCTGCTCTACTGACAACTGCATTCCAAGTTTGCCTTCTTGTAAGTCCTTTTACTTTCTCTGAACAGCACATTATTGTAAAATAAAACACGAAATTATTACTAAAGCATACAGAAAAGACACATGAGGAAGGAAGAATTTCCATTTGATGAAAAACTCACATTGAACACCTGATTCGGTATTAATATGAAAATGTCAGCTTCCGTTTGCAAGCAAAAGAAATCCTAAGTGCTAATCTTCAATTCGTTTTAAGTGGAGATCCCCTTTATTCACTTCACCCCCGGAGCCCTTTTTTACATTTGTTGTTTGCAAGTTTTTGCTAGAAAATTACTTCCCCCAAACATTATATATTTTATTTTCAAACACCCTAGAGATTTAAATGGCGATCGTTGCAATACTTTTTGTCACACGGTATTTGCACAGCGGTCTTTCAAGCGTGATTTTTTTTTTTTGAAAAAATTCACTTTTTTTTAGTTAAAAAATAAGACAACAGTAAAGTTAGCCCATTTTTTTTTTGTATATCATGAAAAGAGGATTATAAATAGATACCATACATGTTACGGTTGAAAATTGCGGAATGGCAATAAACTCCGGTACTTAAAAATCTCCACAGGTGATGCTTTAAAAAAATTTAAGGGTTACCAGGTTAGAGGTGCAGAGGAGGTCTTTTGCTAGAATTATTGCTCACACTCTGGTGATCGCGGCGATACCTCACATGTGTGGTTTGAACACCGTTTTCATATGCGGGCGCAACTTACATATGCATTTTCTTTGCAGCGCGAGCTCATGGGGATGGTGGTGTTTTGACATTTTTTTTTTATTGATTTATTTTTTTTAACACTGTTCCTTTAACCTCCCTGGCGGTATGACTGAGTCTGGAATTTATTGCTGAAAGCGGTACAATTATTTTGCATGAAAATTTGGCGTTTTATATTGTAGGCCTGTAATTCTTAGGAATAACTCACTTAAATCTGTCCATACAAGAGTCTAGTAGACATCCCGGGTATAAAAAAGTTTGAAAAATGAAATCATAAATTATAATATAATAAATAACTAAAAATAATTATCTAAAATAATAATATAATAGTAATAAAATGTATTCAATAATGTAATCAAACCAAAAACGCAGAAATTTGCTCAGTTGCAGAATTGTCGCTGTCGTCACTTTCAGTTTCTGATGTTAAATTTCCTCAAAAATCAGTATCACTCAATTCTGCAAATGATTCTTATTTACTATCGCTGTTTTCTAGCCGATCAAAAACCACTTTTGACGTAAAGGGACACTTTTTGGTTGCTATGGACATTCTCATGTTTCCAGGCAGAAAGAATGACATTTATTATATAAAAGTGCATGCAGGGCACTGGGCAAACCACTAGGGACAAAGGGGATGTGAAATGTTTTCATACAGTAATGCAATCTATAAGATTACAGTGTACTGTATGTGCTGTGTGTGTTTCACTTTTTGAATTTCCCGCCGGTCTCCGTCCCCGTGCGACGCGACGCTCGCAGGGAACGGAGCCCGGCATCACACAGACATCGGGCGGAGGACACAGCTGGGGACATTGCTGAATCCAGGGGACAAGGTAAGTAGCGCTGCCTGGATTCAGCAATGCAATCCCGAGTGTGGCTCGGTGTTACCGCTCTTGGTACTGAAAATCCACCCCGAGCCACACTCAGGAACACCGCCAGGGAGGTTAAAAAAAAAATCTGATCACTTTTATTGCTATCACAAGGAATGTAAACACCCCTTGTGATAGTAATATATGGTGACAGGTACTCTTTATGGAGGGATGGGGGGTCTAAAAGATGCACTATTTTTTTTAAAAAAACGCCTATTGACGCAGACGCTCACTAACGCCGATGCATAAAGCCGAAAGACGCTGACTTTTTTTCCTTGACGTCGGGCTTGACGTTTTGTTTATTTTTTAAGAAACGTCCGTGTGTATGAGGCCTGATAAGTGAGTTGAAGTGACAAGATAGACTGCACCATCTCCTGAGTTCTAATCAGGGGCATATCATGAAATTAGTGGGCCCGTGTGCAAGCCCACACTGCAGCGATCATCCCTGGCTGTCAACCAGGGAGAGATCATCCATGGGTGCACAATGGGCCCCCCAACCCCTCAGGGCCCGTGTTCAGTGAACACCCTGCACCCATGGATGATACACCACTGGTTCTAATTACTGACATCTACGCATACTTTGTCACTGCTTCTGTTTTTCTTTGATCTACTACACAGGTCCTCCACATATCTTAGCTGTTAAAGGGAAGGGAAGAGCCGCAAAGATTTTTTTACATTTTTTCTTTTAGAGCTGAAGGTATATAGTGGCATCAACCCGTCTTTCTATATGCAAAAAAAACAGCATTGGCCCATTTCCAAAAATACCTACCATGTTGAACTGGTTGCAGACCATTCCATACCTCCTATTTCCACAAGAATGTATAGGCGAAGTAGAAACAAATTGTCCACCATCCAACTGCAGGCAACTAGCACATTTAAGAAATTTGCCAGCCACAGGAGCCCAAACACCCACAAAGAAAGGTTCATGTCAGGCATTCTAGAATATGGCCAATAGTGACTATACAAGGATCTTCTAATTCCATACCATTGTGACTGTCTCCTTTTTCCTTCTTTAAGTACCAGCAGACAGCTCAGAGCCCAATGGGTTGAGCTGTAGAAGTTGCATTTCTTCTTATTCCACGTGGTGCTCCAGTTTATCCAACATTAACTGCACGGGCAATGAGACCATGTGTCTTCTGCAGAGTACAACACAAGGTAAATATTACAGAAAAACTCCATGTTAATTAAAAAAGTGTTCTCTTAATCACTATAGTCACTATGTAACTACTGTATATATCACTCACACACTAATAATACCGGATTAAGGGAAAGTTAACATTTATTATTTTTATACAGGATTTATATAGCGCCAAGAGTTTATGCAGCACTTTACAACACAATATAAAGGGGGGCAGTACAATTACAATACAGTTAAATACAGAAGGAATAGGAAACACCTGCTCTTGGAGCTTACAATGTAAAGGGTGGGGGAGGTGGTACAAAAGATAATAGCTGCAGAGAATGATCTAATGTAGGTGACTCAAGCATAGTTCTTAGGTGGAGGTGGGGTAGGCTTCCCTAAATAAATGAGTTTTCAGGGATCGCCTGAAGGTGGACAGGGTAGGAGTTGACTGGACATACTGGGGCAAGGAGTTCCAAAGGATTAGAGAGGCTCTGGAGAAGTCCTTGAGGTGAGCATAGGAGGAGATAACAAGGGAGCTAGAGAGCAGGAGGTCTTGGGAGGAGCAAAGAGGATGATTTGGGTGATGTCTGCAGATGAGGTTGGTGATGTAGCTGGGGGCAAGGTTATGGATACCTTTGTATGTTGTGGTTAGAATTTTGAATTGTATACGATAGGGTAGGGGAACCAATAAATCTAAGGAAGGTAACTTATAGAACTGGCTGAAACACATGATCAGTAGTAGCTAGAAATGAATAATGTTAGTGTTACGAGTTTACAGCATAATGGGTGAGAAACCTTTGGGTCAAGAACCAAAAATCAAAACGCTATGCAAATTTCTGAAGGCGCTTAAAAAATCATTTAAGTTCTACATTTTATTTGGTTTCAGTAGAACCCTTTTATTTTTGAGACCCTGGATAAAGAACGGCCCATAATAAGAAAGACAAAGGTCATAGTCATAGGAGCAACATGACAGGGTTGGCGGGTTGCCCTGCAGCTTTAGGGTTAAAGAAATAAAAGATGGTGCCCTTATCTGATTGGTGTCTCAGGAATTGGGGGGAGGGGGGCTGGTTTGCTTAGCGTCTTTAAGGTTACTTTGCAATAAAGCAAGGAAGCTTAGACCTCTGTAGTGTGTTAACATATTTTTACAAAACATACTGCTGCACATACAGAATATTAGAATTTCAGGTCGTTTCATTGGAATTTCTGCGATTCGTTTGGTCGGGGGGAGGGGGGTTAAGGACTCTGTGGTTAGTCTATTCCCGTGGTAGAAAATAAAGAAATTGGGATTTCGACGTCCCGTTGGGCGGTTGGGACAGTACAACGAGGATACTGATACTGGAAACAGAAAGAATAATACCCGGCAAGAAATAGGTCCCAGAGTTTTTATTTTCCCAAGATGACTTTGGTTTATTTTACATCTTGAATTTACTAAAAAATTCGCGGAAGTCTTTAAACGTATCGCAAAACTAAAAACCAAGAACTGGGTTTCCAAAGAGTGGGTAATACGACATTTGAGCATTGTGATTGTAATAAGTAAAGATCGATGATGACTAGTACACAAAGTCGGTCAAGATATTCAATG
>BLSH010461312.1:1801021-1817077 GCA_018402905.1 Glandirana rugosa
GCCTCTTAATAAAGTTCCCAAGGAGACACAACTTTTCCGACTCTTTCCGACCCCATTCCACATTGTTCTCCCTACGTCTCCGACGTCTATGAAGTCTTGGACTTCAAAACCACGTCATATATTTTCGAGAGAGGATAAAAACGTAAGTACTTTACCATACCGGTAAACTTTTTACGTATAACCCAGTAGGTTCTTTTTTTTTTTGATCAGGTCACAACTTTTTTTTTTTCTTGGATGACCCAATATGCATTTTTCAAATGGCCATACCATTTCATGAATGCAAAAATAGGAGAGAGCTTTTATATACTGCACCAAAACTTCAGGTTCTGAAGTATCTGCAGCCTCTGCATCCCTCTTGTTACACCTTACCCCAGCCTTTCTCAGCCTTTTCAACACAGAGGAACCCTTGAAATAATTCTCCGGTCTCGGGGAACCCCTGCTAAATATGAAAAATCTACAGCTCATGATACATTAGTGTGATGGTCAATGGGAAGAATGCTACTTGCATGTATGGTCATTGAGAAGAATTACTCTTAAAAAGATCAATGATGTCATTGGGAATTTATCTGAGATGTAGAAATTGACCATTGCTCAAGGAACCCCTAGCAACCTCTGGAGGAACCCTAGGGTTCCACTGAACCCTGGTTGAGAAACTTCGCCTTACACAGTAGTAGTTATATCTATTATATGTACTTTTTTTATTCGGATTTTATTTTTTTTTATAACAAATAAACAACAACAGAAGCAACCTATAAAACAAACAAACAAAAAAAAATAAATAAATACAAAAACAAAAGAAGAAACAAACTAACATTTAAACCAAAGTCAAATCACCATCCAAACGGTATCAACATTAGTACGTTTGATACATCATCATCTAATTCTCCCAGAATAATCACAGATATTCAGAGATACAGAAATCTCTATCCTATGTCCTAAGTGGTATTTTTTTTTTTTCTTTTTCTACAGGTTCCCAACCAATGGCCCTCCGTGGATGTGCCACTAAAAGCATCTGTGATCTCAAAAGCCAGTCTTACAAAGTCGGTGGTCTGTCAACCAACATTGAGTATACCTGTACTAGTGGAGGCAATACCAACAGTGTCTGCATCCTCACTATTGTCTGCATTTTGCTGGTGAAGCTATTATTTTAAAACTTGAAAAAAAAATGTATTGCCCATATTTCTTTGTATTTAGTGAACATGAATTTCTTAGCCTAATAAAGTCCACTTGGTGTCACAAGGAGAAACCGTTTCTTTCCAATGTCTGTTCTCTATTCTGTTTTGCAACCCCTGTAAAGTTGCCACCCCACCCTACACCGTTTGTGACTATAACAGCCTCAACTCTGCCGGGAAAGTAAAGATAGCTTTCCAGAGCGTGCCACCATCCTGAATACTACTCTTACTCTGCGATTTCTCAATATTTTAGGCCTCATACACACGGACGTTTTTTGACGCCGGCGTTTTCTGGCGTTTTTTTTGCAGCTCTCCATGTTAGTCAATGGCCCCATAAAAACGCCAACGTTTTTGAGCTGTAGTTGGCGTCGGCGTTAGTGAGCTGAAACTAGAACCCGCGTTCTGAGGCTGTAACGTTTTGGCGTTTTTTGAGGCCGACGCCTCAAAACGCCAACTAATATTGTACCGGCGTTAACCGGGGTTTTTTGACGCCGACATTTTTAGGTTGAAAAATAGCAGAGGGATGATTTTTTTTAAAAAATGCCTATTGACGCCGACGCTCACTAACGCCGATGCATAACACCGAAAAACGCCGATTTGTTTTCCTTGACGTTGGGCCCGACGTTTTGTTTATTTTTTAAGAAACTTCCGTGTGTATGAGGCTTAACAGCCTCAACTCTGCTGGAAAAGTAAAGATAGCTTTCCGGAGCGTGCCACCGTCCTGATTACTACTCTTACTCTGCGATTTCTCAATATTTTAAGATTCTGCTTTTTAATGAATTTTCAAAATAAATATATATTATTTTAACAGACTTTGAGTGTGTTGACACGTGGTGTTGCCATAAAGTCCACTCCAGTTGGGGATACTCCCCATTTCCTTTCTTCTGGAAAAGCTTTCCACAAAATTTTGAAGCGTGGCAGTGCAAATTCGTAATCATCCAGCCAAAAGGTAAGGTACTGATGTTGGCTAAGACCTGGGTCACAATCAACATTCCCATTCATTCCAAAGGTATTAGTATTATTGAGGTCAGGGCAGGGGCGTATCATGAAATTAGTGGGCCCGTGTGCAAGCCCACACTGCACCGATCATCCCCAGCTGTCAACCAGGGAGAGATCATCCATGGGTGCACAATGGGCCCCCCAACCCCTCAGGGCCCGTGTTCAGTGAACACCCTGCACCCATGGATGATACACCACTGGGTCAGGGCTCTGTATAGGACACTTAAGTTCCCCCACACCAAATTGGCCAAACTGTGTCTTTATGAAGCTGACATTGTACACAGGGGACCAGTCATGGTGGAACAGAAAAGGGTCTTCACCAAACTGTTACCAAAATGTTGGAACAGCACGAGTGTCTACAATGGTTTTGTATGCCACAGCATTAACAGTTGGAGGGGTTTCCCCATACTTTTGGGTATATAGGGTATATAATGTCACAAAATACGTTTAGCACTTTGCTTTCCAACATTGGATATTCAACATCTATTGGTTTATTTTAATCTAAAGATGATGTATTTATTATAGGTATGTAGCTATTTACATACTGAACCTTTGCATCAGTTTCCACCATCAAAGAGCTTACAATGGAGGATCCCTATCTCACACGCTAGAGCCAATCAACCTACCAGTGTGTCTCTGGAACCCACAAAAGCACATGGTGAACAAGCAAATTCAATGAAGATAGTGCCTTGACTGGAGTTCACACCAGTGCCCCCCCCAGTGCCACAAAGCAAAAGCACTAACCTGTGGTCATGCTTCCACTGGCACCTTAGTAGGACATATCTCTACTCTTGAAGCCAATATAAATTAGATAGGGAACAATCGGTTTCTTCTCCCCCGCGATAAATTGAGAAGAAGCAAAGAGATTTTTAGCTAAAAGCAGCAAATACACACATTAACACTTGTTAGGAATACATTTTAACCTCTTGATTACCCCGGCATGTTAACCCCTTCCAAGCCAGTCATTAGTACAGTGACAGTGTATAGTAATATCACAGATCATTGTATTATTGCCACTGGTGATATCAGTGTCCGTTAGTCAGTATCCACCCAGCGTCAGTTAGTGTCAGTTTGCCCGCTATCACACTGCTATCACAGTCCCATTATAAGTCACTGATCACCACCATTACTAGTAGAAACAAAAATACAAATTCCAGTATATACAGTATACCATAGTTTGTGGAACTTTCACACAAAGCAATCAATATACACGTATTGTGTTTTTTTTTTTTTGCCAGAGACATGTAGCATTTTGGCCAAAATTTATGAAGAAATTCGATTTTTTTTTTATTGGATATGTTTTAAAGCAAAAAGGAAAAAATATTGTTTTTTAAAAGAAAAATGTTCCACATTTTCTCCTCTTACAACCACAAACGTTAATGTATTTTATTGAAATTTTATGTGATAGACCGACACAAAGTGGAAAATAATTGTGAAGTGGAAGGAAAAAAATAAATGGTTTTCAAATTTTTTTACAAATAAATATGTGAAAATTGTGTTTGAATATTTAGTCCCCTCAGTCAATACTTTGAAGAACCGCCTTTTGCTGCAATTACAGCTGGGGATGTCCCTACCAGCTTTGCACATCTAGAGAGGACATTTTTTCCCATTCTTCATTGCAAAATACCCCAAGCTCTGTCAGATTGGATGGAGAGCGTCTGTGATCAGCAATTTTCAAGTCTTACCACAGATTGTCAATTGGATTTAGGTCTGGACTGTGACTGGACCATTCTAACACATGAATATGCTTTGATCTAAACCATTCCATTGTAGCTCTGGCTGTATGTTTAGGGTCGTTGTCCTGCTGGAAGGTGAACCTCTGCCCCAGTCTCAAGTCTTTTGCAGACTTTAACAGGTTTTCTTCTAAGATTGCACTATATTTGGCTCCATCCACCTTCCCCTCAACTCTGACCAGCTTCCCTGTCCCTGCTGAAGAAAAGAATCCCCACAACATCATTCTGCCACCACCATGTTTCACAGTGGGGATGATGTGTTCAGGTTGATGTGCAGTGTTAGTTTTCAGCCACACATAGCTTTTTGCTGTTAGGCCAAAAAGTTCAATTTTGGTCTCATCTGAGCAGAGCACCTTCTTCCACATGTTTGCTGTGCCCCCACATGGCTTCTCGCAAACTGCAAATGGACTTCTTATGGTTTTCTTCCACCAATGGCTTTCTTCTTGCCACTCTTCCATAAAGGCCAGATTTGTGGAGAGCACGACTAATAGTTGTCCTGTGGACAGATTCTCCCACCTGAGCTGGGGATCTCTGCAGCTCCTCCAGAGTTACCAAGGGCCACTTGGCTGCTTCTCTGATGAATGCTCTCCTTGCCCAGCCGGTCAGTTTAGGTGGACGGCCATGTCTTGGTAGGTTTGCAGTTGTGCCATACTCTTTCCATTTTCAGATGATGGATTGAACAGACCTCCATGAGATATTCAAAGCGTAGGATATTTTTTTATAACCTAACCCTACTTTAAATGTCTCCACAACTTTATCCCTGACCTGTCTGGTGTGTTCCTTGCCCTTGATGATGCTGTTTGTTCACCAAGGTTCTCTAACAAACCTCTGAGGGCTTCACAGAACAGCTGTGTTTATACTGAGATTAAATTACACACAGGTGGACTCTATTTACTAATTATGTGACGTCTAAAGGCAATTGGTTCCACTAGATTTTAGTTAGGGGTATTAGAGTAAAGGTGGCTGAATACAAATGCATGCCACACTAAATCTAAGCGATCTGCTCCATGGTGAAGCTCTCCTCAATGCCAATTACCACTCAAGCTTCCTTACTAGCATTGGGGGACTTATGTAGAACCTCTCCAGTTTTCTTACAACTACCTGTTAACATTTTGCATCGTTATATACTGGATCTTCCTTCTCCCGACTGGGCACAATATGGCATACACTGGGTCAAGGACCTTATGCTCGAAGACAAGTCCACAAATCCTATATCACTCTTACAGCAATATAAACTCCCAGAGACCCTATACTTTTCTCTGGCCCGCATTAGGCACTTCTTGCTTTTCATGCCACCTCCTATCACAGCTGTGCATCCTAAAATAGCGAACTTCTTGGGACCATTTGCAAAACCTAGCAAGGGTATTTCTATCTTCTATAATTTAATGCAAGACTAGATGTCATTTAGCAAACATAATATAATGATTAACTGGGAGGAGGAGTTGCAGAACACATTTTCTGCCTCTCAATGGCAACGGGCAATACTCCAAAGACATGCTGGTAGGTAAATTAGATCCTGTCTAAATTGGCCCTAGTATATGTATGAATGTGAGTTAGGGACCTTAGATTGTAAGCTCCTTGAGGGTAGGGACTGATGTGAATGTACAATATATATGTAAAGCGCTGCGTAAATTGACAGCGCTATACAAGTACCTGAAATAAATAATAAATAAATAATAATACGGTCCACTTCTGAAGCCACCCACTGTGTCCACCATTGGGAACTCGCACTAAAGATCAATGTTAGATGGTAACCCGCACCCTATAAGCTAGCAAAATTATTTCCTGATTGCTCCCCACTTTGTTGGAGAGATTGTGGCTGCACGGGAAACATACTCCACATTCTATGGTCATGCCTAAGTATACACAGCTTCTGGAGGCAAATTTTTTGTTTTATATCCGATATTTCTGGTATTTTTACTTTCCCTAATCCAAGTCTTGCTATTTTGAACATTGGGATCGACTCCTTCCCAGCTCGGTACCGTAAAGTCATAGCCAACTTACTAATATCTGCAAGATTAACTATTACCCGTAACTCTTGCTCCCAACCCTTCAGCAGCTGTGTGTACTGCCCACCTACACTACTCCCATGAATGAGCCTTAGCCATGCACTCTGGTACACTACTGACCTTTGATAAAACCTGGAAACCGTAGATAGATTGGTATAAACATTGAGAATTATGATTTTCAGTCTTAAGTGTACACATACTGTACTTTCGTATACTATGTCACTGTTTACTATGCTCATTACACCCCTTCTTGCACCACAGTTGTAAATATTGTTTTTGTTTATTCCATAACCATTCTTCTTTGTCCAGCTTGTATATCATGCCACACTAACGGCTGCATCCACACATGTTTCTGTTATTTCCTTTTGTTATGAAAAATTCAATTAATATTTATATTGAAAAAACAAAAAAAAATGCAAGCCAAACTTTCACATATTTATTTGTAAAAAAAAATTAAAAGCATTTATCATTTTCCTTCCACTTCACAATTATGAGCCACTTCGTGTTGGTCTATCACATAAAATCCCAATAAAATACATTAACATTTTTGGTTGTAACATGATACAATGTGGACAATTTCAAGGGGTATGAATACTTTTTCAAGGCTCTGTAATCAAAAGAAATATTTATTTGTGTGAAAAAATTATATAAATTTAACTTGGGTACAGCGTTGCATGACCAAGCAATAGCAAGTTAAAGTAGCGCAGTGCTAAATAGCAGAAAATGGCCTAGTCATGGAGGTGAAACCTTCCAGAGCTGAAGTGGTTAAGGAGGGATGGGACGTTGTCCACGATGACTGATGAAAAAGAAGTGGGCAGCCAACAAACATAAAGGGAGGACACAAATGTGGACAGAGTGCAAACCCTCGTACACTAGAAGATTTAGTGCGCAAAAGATGGCAGAAGAATTGGACACGAACAGGAAAACAATGCTAAATAGCAGAAAATGGCCTAGTCATTGAGGTAAAACCTTCCAGAGCTGAAGTGGTTAAGGAGGGACGGGACGTTGTCCACAATGACTGATGAAAAATAAGTGGGCAGCCAAAAAACATTAAGGGCGGACACAAATGTGGGCAAATTGCAAACTCTCGTACACTAGAAGATTTAGTGCGCAAAAGATGGCAGAAGAATTGGACACGAACAGGAAAACAATGCTAAATAGCAGAAAATGGCCTAGTCATTGAGGTAAAACCTTCCAGAGCTGAAGTGGTCAAGAAGGGATGGGATGTTGTCCACAATGACCGATGAAAAACGTAAAGGGCGGACACAAATGTGGACAGAGTGCAAACTCTCGTACACTTGAAGATTTAGTGCGCAAAAGATGGCAGAAGAATTGGACACGAACAGGAAAACAATGCTAAATAGCAGAAAATGGCCTAGTCATTGAGGTAAAACCTTCCAGAGCTGAAGTGGTTAAGGAGGGACGGGACGTTGTCCACAATGACCGATGAAAAATAAGTGGGCAGCCAAAAAACATTAAGGGCGGACACAAATGTGGGCAGATTGCAAACTCTCGTACACTAGAAGATTTAGTGTGCAAAAGATGGCAGAAGAATTGGACACGAACAGGAAAACAATGCTAAATAGCAGAAAATGGCCTAGTCATTGAGGTAAAACCTTCTAGAGCTGAAGTGGTCAAGGAGGGATGGGATGTTGACCACAATGACTGATGAAAAAGAAGTGGGCAGCCAACAAATGTAAAGGGCGGACACAAATGTGGACAGAGTGCAAACCCTCGTACACTCGAAGATTTAGTGTGCGAAAGATGGCAGAAGAATTGGACACGGGCAGGAAAACAATGCTAGATAGCAGAAAATGGCCTAGTCATTGAGGTAAAACCTTCCAGAGCTGAAGTGGTTAAGGAGGGACGGGACGTTGTCCACAATGACTGATGAAAAAAAAGTGGGCAGCCATAAAAACGTAAAGGGCGGACACAAATGTGGACAGAGTGCAAACCCTCGTACACTCGAAGATTTAGTGTGTGAAAGATGGCAGAAGAATTGGACACGAACAGGAAAACAGTGCGACAGATTCTAACGGAGGATTTGGGAATGAGAAAGATTTCCGCAAAGATGGCGCCTTAAATCTTGACAGAACATCAGGAAGAACATCACCTTCAAATTTCATCCACTATTTTGAAGAATGAAGTCGTGTTTGATTTTTTTTTTTTTTTTACAGACTATTTCAAGAATCAAATGGTCACACTTTGTAAATATATGGAGTTTTATGGAGGAATTGTATTAAAAAATAAAAACGCTCACTGATCCCTTAAGCAATGAGCGAGCGCTGTATTTTTCAATACATATCTTTGCCCCATTTATGGGAACAATCCATACAGCAGCAGCCCCTAAAAAATTCCCAAGGCGAGAGTGTTTTTTTTTTCAATTTATGAAGGAATTGACCTCAGCTTTAGTAATGGACTAATGTTGAGGTATTTGATAAACTTTTTAACAATACAAAATTGGGGACCCTTCACAACACTAAAAGCTTCTACGCTAGGCAGCTCCTCCAACTTGAGTTTAGGAGCTTTTGGAGCCTTTTCTTTTTTTGCCAAAGCTCCTAAACTCAACTCCGTAAAACCCATGGGGTTGATTTACTAAAGCTTAAGGCTGGGTTGGCACTATCCAACACAAAAGCGGTCAGACTTTTGATCCTACTTTGCCCTGCAACATTGGTCCTACTTCTGTCCTACTTCCATCCGACTTGAATGAACAAGATAAGATTTTGCTCCGACTTTGAGATAGTGACTTGTCCTTTCACCAATCAAAACAATCCCAGTGTGAGATAAATTCCTTTTACTGCTGCTGTAATCACCAAGTCGGATGGTTAGAACAAGGATCCAACTTTGATCCTACTTCAATGATATTCAATGGGCTGAAGTAGGACCAAAGTAGTACAGGAACCTTTTTCAAAGTCGGGCCGACTTGTATCGGACCAGTTAAGACGGCTCTCATAGGGAAACATTGATTTTGTGACGTCATGCGACTTGTGACGGACCAGTTAATCAGCTCTCAAAGGGAAACATACGACTTGTGCCCACAATGTCGGTCCGTTTGTCGGACAGGTGTGAACCCAGCCTGAAAGTGCAAAATGTGGTGCAGCTCCACACAGACACCAATCAGCTTCAAGGTTTTATTGTCAAAGTTTGATTGAACAAGGTGAGGTTAGAAGCTGATTGGCTAGCATGCACAACTGCACCGGTTTTTGCACTCTCCACTTTTAGTAAATCAATCCCTATGTGTCAATGTACACATAGGCTTTTAGCAGAGTTTAGGAGCTGCCGCAGTTAGGCGAGGTTCAACCTCCCTCAACCTCACTAGGAACGTTTTGATCTGGGAAACCTCAAAAGCCGTGTCAAAATTGTAGCAAAATCACAACGTGTATTGTGTTTTCCTGTGGCCGCGGTCAATGACGTCCAAGTGTTCATAAAGCCAATACTGAGGTCAACACTAGTAAACAAGCTGTTATTAACAAACCTTGAGGAAGAATTTTGGGGAGTGTGCAGGAAATCGGAGGCAGCATGTAACTATGATACAGTACAAAGATATCACTCTCCTCATATTTCTATGTAGATATTTAACCATGTATTTTTTTTTTAAAATGTCAAAACTCAATATCGGTGTCAGAATGACATTTTACTTGACCGGTTCTTCTTCTTCTTAATGTACACAGAGGTGCAACTTCTACCGGTTATATCACCTTTTTCTATAGAAGAATAAAGATTAAATGACACACCTGCTACACTCCTCTTTTTTGTGAAACTGACAAATTAAGGTAGAAAATCACGTAGCTTTGTGGGTCATTGCCATCATCCCTTCTAAATACTCATTTTGTTTTGCCTTCTTATTGGGATTTTTAAGGCAATTTCAATAAAGAGAAATTTATATAAAACAGCATCTTTTATTTTTCATATTAAAATCAAACCAAGTTATTTGGCTGTTTATAAAAACTGTCGACAATACACACACAATTCCAGAAATATTTCCATCATAGTACATGATAATATTAACAACTTCCACACCGCCTACCGTCTATTTACAGCGGCAGTGTGGACGCTGGGCGCAAATCGCTGTAAAAAAGCGGCGATCTGCAAGTGGCCACTAGGGGGCGCTCCTGAGGAGTGTGCCCGTGGCTCGGGCGGACCCGATGTCCGCCGGCGAGTCATGATGAGCGGCCACAGGCAAAGAACGGGGAACCGCCGATGTAAACACGGCTGTTCCCTGCTCTGTTAGTGGGGGCATGAGAGATCTACTGACCCCTGTCACTGGGGTCAGTTAGATCTCTCATGCCCATGGCAGCCCAGCCCCCCCACAGTTAGAACACGCCCAGGGAACACAGTTAACCCCTTCACTACACCCTGCAGGTTAACCCCTTCACTGCCAATGACATTTATACAGTAATCAGTGGACATTTAAATTTCTGATCGCTGTATAAATGTCATTGGTCCCAAAAAAGTGTCAAAAATGTCCGACATGTGCGCTGCAATATCGCAGTACCGCTAAAAATCGCAGATCTCCGCCATTACTAGTAAAAAAAAAATAAAAAAATAAAAACCCTAGAAATGAATTCTCATCATCCGCAAACGCGGGCACTTTTGCACAAACCAATCAATAAACGCCGATTGCGTTTTTTTTTTTTAACAAAAATATGAGGAAGAATATAAATCGGCCAAAACCGATGAATGTTTTTTTATATATTTTTTTGGATTTGTATTTTTGCAAAAAGTAAGAAATTTGGTTTTTTTTTGCAAAATTGTCGTTTTTCTTTTGTTTATAGCGGTGATCAGAAATGACGCAGAGGTGATCAAATACCACCAAAAGAAAGCTCTATTTGTGGGGAAAAAAGGACGCAAATTTTGTTTGGGTACAACGTCGCACGACCGTGCAATTGTCAGTTAAAGTGACGCAGTGCAGAAACGCAAAAGGTGCTCTGGTCCTAACCTGGGAAATCCTTCCGGGGCTGAAGTGGTTAATCATATTAGAGTTGTAAAATTGTACTGAAGTAACTACTTACTGCTCCACCATCGGTATGCATTTGCGGATGGTTTCTAGTAGATATGCAACGCGTTTCGAAATGTATAGGCATAAGCAATTTCTTCCTCAGGGATTAATACCACTTCTGAAAAATAGAGTAATTACATTTTACCATCAATCTATCTTGAGTCTATACATAACACATTATCTAAGTGCATTACATATACCCTTACATTCTTTTAGCGTTCTTGGTTAAAGCCCTCCCTCAGCTAAAACAGGAGCTCCCAAATTATCTGTGTTGCTTGCCCTCCATGTTATACAAGGACCGCTGGATCATATCCAACAGATGTAGCACCAAAAAAGAATTTTGTGACTGTAAAGGGAAAAAAAAAAAAGGGAAATACCACTTCAGTACAATTTAACAACTCTGATATGATTAATATTATCATGTAATATGATGGAGATAATTCTAGAATTGTGTGTATTTGTTGACAGTTTTTATAAACAACCAAATAACTCAGTTTTGATTTTAATATGAAAAATAAAATATACTGTTTTATATAAATTTCTCTTTATTGAAATTGCCTTAAAAATCCCAATAAGGAGGTAAAACAAAATGAGTTTTGTGAAACTGACAACCTCTACTTTTCTATATTTTAGGAAGAGTTGCATTGTTTTTTGTAATTAAAATGTATCTTTGTATAAAATGTATTTTTTTTAGTTTCTGTCAGTAAATTTTGTAAATAAGTAATTTTTATTCTTCACTGATGGGCACTGATAGGCTGCCCTGATGGGTACTGATGAGGTGGCACTTATGGGCACTGATGAGTTGGCACTGAAGGGCACTGATTAGGTGTCACTGATAAGGAGGCACTAATATGCCACACAGATGGGCACTAATAGGTGGCACTGATTTGTGGCACTGATGAGCACTGATAGGTGGCACTGGTGGGTACTGATAGGTGGTACTGAAGGCCACTAATAGGCAGCAGGGATAGGTGACAACGATGGGGCACTGATGGGCACTGATGGGTAGCACTAATAGACACTAATGGGCATCACTGATGAGCAGACAGTAATGGGCACTGAAAAGAAGCACTGACAACAGGGACTAGCCAAATTTCATTCAGTTTGTGGGCTCCCTCGCTTGACAGAAATCAATTTCTGTCATAAGGACACTTTGAAAAAATGTCCATCAATCAGAGGCCAACCACTGATCATTTTATTCTGACAGTGGTGAGTGCCAATGTCAGAATACAAGGTCCCTCTGAGGGCATTCCCCCACCAGATCCTGCACTTTTACGTGCAGCCACAGAGAGGCTCGTCTCTGCCCCCCCCCCCCCTTTTCCATCTCAGCAGTCAGCAGCAGAGAGTAGGACAGAGCTCCTACTACAGAACCTGCACCCCCTCAACTCCCCGGTCTTAGCATTCAGCTGACTTCAGCCCTCCTCTGGTCCTCCTCCAGTCCCTGCACTTTCTGCCTCCCAGCTCCGCCTCCAGCTTTTTTCCAGCTGAAGCACAAGGTAAGGGGGGTACACTATGATATAAGGGAGAGTGGGGGACTCTTGACTTCTGATGGTGGAGGGCTCTTGACATCTGATGTAAGGGGGGTTGGGGTGCTCTGGACATCTGCATATAATTATTATGAGAATAATATAATTCTATGCTAGTTGAAAAGGAGGGTCCCACACCACTGGCACCATCTACAGATTCCACAAGAAACTTTATTGGAGACTGCTCAGACAGAACATCATGGCAGAACCATATTCTATCTGAGCAGGTTCCAATACAGGAGCATCGCATCCGGAGCCCACCCAGGTGTGATGTAACAGCCAATGAATATTCGCTGTTGCAATTCTGATCCTCCTCCCGGCCAATCGGTAAGTGGGTCTGATACCCGTCACCTGAATGGCTGAAAGGACAGACGATCCTATTGGATGCCTAGGAGAAGAAGGGAGGAGTTGCCCACCGTCCATAGAGGCCGGAGCCTGCAACCCGCCAAATCCCGCCACCAGAGCCCGCAACCCGCCGCTGCCACTGGGGGCCCTCCACATCCTGCCCGCCGGGGCCTGCTGCGGTAAGTGTGGGGCGGGGGGGTTTCTTATCCCACCGACCAACAGGGGGTTTGTCGCCCCTCCTCCAAAAAAAACATCGGCCACCACTACCATCCACCATCGTGAAATGGGGAATAATCCTCTTATTTTTGGGATATGTGATGGCAAAGAAGGCTATACTGTGCTATGCCCTGATTTGGGGGCTTTTTGATTACTTTAGTCCCATCTCACCATAACCTGTACTGGTCTTGTTGAATATTGAAAACTTTATGACGTGCTTGCAGAGCAATATGTCAATGACAAGGTCTTCCTAGTCTATGACATTACTAAAAACATATTAGGTGTTGCCTTATTGTGAGAAGGTCAACACTCCTTTTTATGAAATGTAAGTACAAGACCTTAAGGCACTTCAAAAGGGATAGCATGCCACTCCTACGCATCTACACTTACCTGAAGGTTCGCATTCCTATTAAGTGTCTTGACTTAGTTCTCTTGATCCTCCGCACTCTTTGCTGGGACAAGTTGAAGATCAAGGTAACTCTGAAGATTCTGAGAACAACTTGGACCAAATTGGATCATTCCATGATGTTTCTATTAGGGATCTTGTGCTTACTGTCGGCTCTCACAGCTCCTTGTAAGTATTTATTTAATGATAAGATACTTTTAAAAATAATTTTGGGCTCAATTCACAAAATTTTAACACATATATAAGAATTTATATTTAATCAATGGGACTGTAATTTTCACATCTTATTGATCTAAACTGAAAATATCAAGATTCTGGTGTGTTAGCTTTGAGATAGTTGAAGTAAAACGATGTCCAAAGGCATTAACACAACAGTTTTTGATTTTCTAAGTCCCCCGGTAGGTCTATGTTTTTTTTTTTTTTTTTTCACGGAGTGACAATGCTGTTGATTTTGAAATTAAATGCACAGCGATGTTGTTTCCCTTTGGAGAAGGTGGTTTAAGATGGACGTGTCATTTTACCTGGACTAGCTTAACTCCAGCCTGAAGCTAAACATTTTTAAGCAGTTGCATTTGCATATTTTTATTTTTTTATTATTATTAATAATTATTTATTTATTTATATGATTATTATTAGTTTAATATTATTATTATTATAAAAGCTGCCCATTGCAGGCGCCAGTTAAAGGAAATGGAAAAAATCATCTATTGGTGGGATCAAAAGGCCATATTTAGAAGATTCAGAAAACAAAAACTGCTATACTGCCATATTTGTATTTTTTTCCCTAGTTATAAACTTCTATGTTATATGTCAGGGATATGCAATTAGCAGACCTTCAGCTGTCGCAGAACAACAAGTCCCATGAGGCATAGCAAGACTCTGACAGCCACATGCATGACACCCAGAGGCAGATGCATGACTTGTAGTTTTGCAACAGCTGGAGGTCTGCTTATTGCATACCCTTGGTATATGTCTTTCTTTTCCAATTCAGAATTACAATACACATACTTATTGGTGTGCACGGCCTATTGCATTAGGGTGTGCACCCCAGAGCGCAAAAATGCATAGCATCAGAAGAGCAGTGGAAAGTGTCAGTAGAGCAAAGATAGGTGTGAGTGGGGCAGTGGATGATGTCAGTAGTTTTTTTTTAAAGTATTATTATTTATTTTATTTTTTTACAATAATTATTTTTTAAATTATTTTTAACAATATTATTTTTATTACTTTTTTTTTTACAATTTTTTTTTAGGAGCCTCGTTATGGGGCTTTGGTGAAATATCAAGGGACCCACCAACAGGCCAGATTTTAAGTATTACCTTGGGGAGATGCAGACTAGATTACTGCAATCACTGAGCAGCAAATGATATCACCTGTGATGTATTTCAGTTATCCTGCAAACCTGGCCTGTTGGGGGGTCCCAAGGACCGGAGTTGAGAACCACTGGTCTAAACAGACCTTCAAGGGACCCACCAACAGGCCAGATTTTAAGTATTACCTTGGGGAGATGCAGACTAGATTACTGCAATCACTGAGCAGCAAATGATATCACCTGTGATGTATTTCAGTTATCCTGCAAACCTGGCCTGTTGGGGGGTCCCGAGGACCGGAGTTGAGAACCACTGGTCTAAACAGACCTCTAATGTCTCACTTTTGAGACAGAGATTCCCCCAGTCCCCTTTCTCTTCAGCCTGCAGAAAATATAGTTTACTATGCTTCAGTTAAGAATGAAGACAGGAGCGATCAGTATAGATCAATCACTGTGTTCATTCCTAAAAAGAAGGGACCCGTTAATGAAATATTTACCAGCCCATTCCCTCTCCTAAAAGAAGAGGACAGAAGCTGGCAGCACTGCAGGGGGGAGACAGGAAGAAGGGGGAATCGGCACAGCACAAGGTGATTAGGGTGTGCCCAGGCACCACACCCTGTACACATGCCTGTGCACATAAACGTAATATAGAATTCGTCAGAAATTCTTTAGTCTAAAGTAGGCCATAGTCTAGTGGAATATTGTTCAAATATTCAAATGAAAATTCAGCAAAATTGTTTATAAGAGCATTCGATGGTGCCATCATGGAGTCAGCAAATGTTGTATATTTAGTTTGAATGCAATATGTTGCATTCTAACATTGCAAAATACCGGATATTCTGAATTTATTAAAATACACTTCAATCCATTTGAAAACATTCAATATACTACAACATTATTTGCTTTACAAATTCATATATTCCTACAACATATAGAAGTTGATCCATCAATTGACTTCAGTACAACCAGCCTGTTGGTTTTTTTTGCACCTATCGGCGTCCACGTTTTTTTTGGTTGTCCGACCAACATGACTTCAGTTAACTACCTAGTTGAAGATATACAACATCCTTATATACTTAAACATTTCGTTTATTACAACATCATATAACTTACAAAAGTTTACCTAACTTCACATAAAATTATTTAAGTCTTATAGGCCATAAAACGTTACAATCTTACGTTGTATAACGTAAGTTTGATTTATATGTTGTAAACGACTGAGGTACTACCGTGGTAGCTTACGAGAATATTTGTTAAAACGACTTAAAAGTAAACTTATAAACTTGTTATAAGGTGATCTGATACCGGATGAAATCTGATTTCTTAAAGACTGCTTAAGATATAA
>BLSH010461312.1:1832652-1862160 GCA_018402905.1 Glandirana rugosa
AGCAACAGCACAGACAGCAGTAGTAAAGTAATCTATCTCAGGATGCAGGATCAGGTCTTAAAATGGCTAAAATCTGTCCCTCACGCCGTCAGCTACCTTTCCCTATACTAACCCAAGGAGCATGTGACTGCAGCACTGTGACTCCAGCTTATAAAGAGGCTGGGTCACATGATGCACCGGCCAATCACAGCCATGCCATTAGTAGGCATGGCTGTGATGGCTTCTAAGGGCAAACCAGTGAAACGCTTGTTGATTGGCTGCCCTGCAGCTTCTCAACACGTGGAGTAAAATAGCAGAACCCCGGACCGAACCCGAACGATTTTTGAAATGTCCGGGTCCGGGTCCGTGCCACGGACACCCGAAAGTTCGGTACGGACCCGAACGTTACAGTCCGGGTTCGCTCAACACTACTCAAAACATGTCTAACTTCAAAAAACCCGCGCTAACCCTACTATTGTCTATACCCCTTTTAATACGACCCACCTCCCCACCCTCCCCCATAGCAGCTGTTCATAAGTGGCCAAGGCACACTTAATCAAATAAAAAATCTTATTTACAGAGCTCCAATTTCATACATAATAGGCACAATTTCTATTGATTTGTGATAGCAAAATGTATAATGCCAAAAATCTATTAATGCCCCAATTAATCTTCCCAAAAAAATGCAAACATGCAATTTATGAATTCAATCCATGAGTTTAAATGGATTCAAGAGAAGTTCTCACTGCTTATAAGAGAAGTATGAGCTTTTTTTTATTTTAGATACTTACCTAGGTGGATGCAGCATCGGCCCCTTGCTTCATCTGTCCCCCGCCGGCTCTAACACTGAGAAACGAGCGATTAAACACCACAGATCACTTGGTTCTCACAGCTCCCTGAGCAGAGAGCTGGTGGCTGTCAGTCATTGCTCTCTGCTCTGCCACACCGCGCTCACTGGAGTGCTGGGCTGTGGAGGGGGCAGGGGCGATTGGATCAGGCTCTTAGCAGCTCACTGAGAGACTGAGCCGAGTGTCAGTACAGGCATGTGGACAGATTCCGACTCGATTGTTGTGATCAGCCCGAGCCTGGATTGGCTCTGTGATGTCAGCAGACAGCAGACTTCATCCGGGTAGATAGTTGAACATAGGGGAGCCGTATCAGCTACTAGATCCAGGAACCAAAGGATGAGGCGGGGTGCAAGTCCTCTCACTGCAGCGGCATGTCAGGTAGAAAGAAAGTCGGATTGGCTGCACTCCCATTGAAAAAATATAACAAAGTTCCTTTATTCAATAGTATAAAAGCACAAAACAGGTACAGGCAGAGGGAGGTCAAGTAGGTAGATGTGTTTCACCATTGGTATTGATAAAGCACTCCTAGAGTGTGAAACATGGGCAGAGGTACAGGCAAAGGAAGGTCAAGTAGGTAGACGCGTTTCACACTCTAGGAGAGCTTTATCAATGCCAATGGTGAAACGCGTCTACCTACTTGACCTCCCTCTGCCTGTACCTGTTTTGTGCTTTTATACTATTGAATAAAGGAACTTTGTTATATTTTTTCAACGGGAGTGCAGCCAATCCTATTTTCTTTCTAGCAGACTTCATCCCACTGTGTGCTGAAAACGGATCACAGGAGTGCATAACGAACTGTACTTCTGTGATCCACTAGAGAAGTGTAGCCAAACGAGCTTTGGCTGTACTTCTCATTTAAACCATCCAACCTGTGTAAAGTCAGTCCATCAATATAATTTCCTCTTTCAAAAAATTGCTCAGTGCATAAAAACATCCAATGAGTGCTTTCATGCTCTCTGTGACCCCCGTGTTGCTCCCACAATTTTTGCACCCCTTGTTGTTAACCTAAGAGTCAAAAACAGCTTAGATGGTATCTCTCCTGGACCCCTCCTATGCTGTCCATATTGTTTGTTATTCCTCCTGGATTCTCTTTGTCATTCACATATCCTCGCATAAATGTTCATGCGCAATAGAGGACACAAGGGGAGAAAACTACCTAAGCAAACATGTAAAATCATTGCACTCACATAAACCCAACCAGCTTCAAACTGGAAACAGAAGTGAAGTGGCCGATGTGCACTCCACGGGCCGGAAATGACATCACTAGAAACTCCAACCAATGCGTTTCGCCACTCCTACAGAGAGTCTTCGGGAACCACTCAAAAAATGCATTCAGTTTCCAGTGGACTGATCCACTAATTAGGGTACCCACAAATAAACATTGGTCACTTTTACATATGACATTATTTTGGCGTCCATGAAAATTTTTTGTGGGATCACCATTGCAAAAACCCCTTGATAATAGTTTGTGGCTTCCACAAACTTGCAAATATATGTAACTAATTCCCCTTGTTTGATTTATTTGGTGAATCGGAAATCTCCTAGAATGTAGATGTACTTTCTACCCACTCCATTGTAAATAAAGTTTTTACTAAATGTATTTTTAATGTACACCATATGGTCAAAAGTTTGTGTACGAATGACCGTCACTTCTATGTGAACTTGTTGGACATCCTATTCCCAAAACTATGGGCATTAAAAAAGAAGTTTGGGAAATCGAAAAATAACAAATAATTATACTCTTCTAGATGGCTGCAGCACCGATCCCAGCTGCATCTGTCCCCCGTCGCCTCTACATCGAGTGATCAAAGACCACTGATTTCTCAGTTCTTGGTCTTCAGTGAGCAGAGAGCCGGTGACTGTTAGCCACCAACGCTCTGCTCTGCTCTCCAGCATTCAGTGGAGCTATGGGCTGTGAAGGGGGTGGGAGCACCTGGCTCAGACCCTCAGCGATTTACTGAGAGGCTGAGCCAGCTGTCGGTAGAGGCATCTTGGTGGATCCGCAACGGGAGCCCTCCTTTCCGGCAAGGTCCGGCGCGATACGCTGGGCCTGCATTGCCCATGCAGCGGCTGCATGCAAAGTGAACATATCCTAAACCATACAGGTTTAGGAGATATTCATTTTACCTACAGGTAAGTCTTATTATAGACTTACCTGTAGGCAAAAATTACATTTGGGGGCATACAACTGCTTTAAGTTCCTTCACACTAAACTCGTCAAGCCATGTCTTTATGGAGCTGACTTTGTACACAGGGGCACAGTCACGCTGGAACAGAAAAGGGTCTTCCCCAAACTGTTACCACAAGGTTAGGAGAGCTCAATTGACTAACATGCCATTGTATGCTGTAGTAGTCACTGTAACCTAGGCTGGAAATACCTGTACTCAATATTTTGAACGCGTGTCCACATATTGGAAATATAGGTGCAGCGCTCATAGAATCACATGAAAAACAATAAAATAAAGTTCCAAAAGAGTTCCTTGGTGTAGATATAATATTGACACAACAAATGGAAGAAGTGGTCACCATGGAAGAAAAAGAACCATCACCGACACCCACACAAACTGCCTCTTACCATCACACGATGACCCCTATTACGGAGGTCTTACTGGCCTGTGTGTGGGTATATCTTGCAATGAACTGGTAAGTGTTGTGGTGGCCAATCGCTATGGTCCTAGATTCCTCAAGATCGTACAATAATCCTGGTCTCCAGTATTCCGCACCAATATAGAGAAAACATTACTGATAGTGCAGTAGGCTTAAAACAATTTATTAAGAATAAACAAATTTACACTCACATGCAGCTTCAGTACAGGAAAGCGGTGAAACACATTGTGATTTGTTTCTAACAAAACGATCCGGAACGTAGTGACGTCACGCTGGCTGGCTCCACCCGCCGCGTTTTGTCATCACTGACGGACGTCGTCAGTGATGACGAAACGCGTCGGGTAGAGCCAGCCACCCGACGCAGTGGCCCTTTTTAAATTTATTTTGTGTCCACATATTGTTTGTGATTTTGTAAAAGACCTGGTTTTACACTGATGAGCCTGAATTCTAGTGATTTTACTTTCTTCACAATGACGCAATAAATTTAATTGAACTGACTAAGTTTAGCAAGAATACACAATCGCAGGAACGTAGGTTGGTGGGTAGGTTTCATGCTACTCCATCCAGAGGCTCCTAAAAGAAAGGGGTGTAGATTTACACAAATGCCATAGGAATCCCATATTAATAAAATGATTTGGTGTCAATTGGTCACAGGTGGATTAAACTCTACAAGATACATCCGCTCATGTGCACCTTCCAGTGTCTGTAATCAAACCGGAAGCATTAGTAGTCCTTATGGTAACGTGAAGACATCCACCTCGTGTTGTTCTACAGACAACTGCACGGCACCCATTCTGGCAGGTAAGAAAAGACACACATACTTTTTCTGCTGAAGGGTCTGCTAATGCTGGCTGCAAGGGATCTGTTGTTGTTGCTGGGTGTTTATTGCTACAGTGGGGGTATTTTGTTGTAGCTGGTCCATTGTTGCTGGGGATCTATTTTTTTTGGTGTGTCTATCGTTGCTGGCTGCTGGAGGGTCAGCTGATGCTGGCTGCAAGGGATCTGTTGTTGCTGCTGGGTGTTTATTGCTGCAGTGGGGGTATTTTGTTGTAGCTGGTCCATTGTTGCTGGAGATCTATTGTTTTTGGTGTGTCTATCATTGCTGGCTGTTGGAGGGTCGGCTGATGCTGGCTGCAAGGGATCTGTTGTTGCTGCTGGGTGTTTATTGCTGCAGTGGGGGTATTTTGTTTTAGTTGGTCCATTGTTGCTGGGGATCTATTGTTTTTGGTGTGTCTATGGCTGCTGGCTGCTGGAGGGTCGGCTGATGCTGACTGCAAGGGATCTGCTGTTGCTGCTGGGAGTCTATTGTTGCAGTGGGAGTATTTTGTTGCAGGTGGTTCATTGTTGCTGGGGAATCTATTTATGATCTATGATCTATTTTACTGCTTTTCTTGTTATCATTAACAGATTCCATACAAATGACTTAATACCACAAATGTTACTTGCTTCTGTATTCTCTAAAAGGGGCAGTACTGGGATGTGGGTAGGGGGTGGAACCAAGGAATGGTGCTTGGAGGTTGGTAGGGGCAGGGATGACTCAGAAAGAGGGAGTTCCAGCACCTATTTTCTGAGAAAAAAACACTGCCCTGGCCATGACAACTCTTATGTGGATCCTGGGTGTCACTGAAGTGTGATAGCCGACAACAAGCAGAGGCAAACACAATACAGAATCACAGAGCAGGAACGTGATCCAACAGCCTGAAGGTCAAGGAAGATGTCGAAAAAGCATGGTCAAAGGAATAGCTGGGGTCAGAGCAGGCAAACACAGGAACCAAGGGGCCAAATAAGAGTCCACACTGAAGAGAAATTCAGTATTATTAAGTTGTCAGATATGTGCAAAAACAAATATTTGATCAGGCACTGATTACATTTTCTCAACCTAATTTAAGCAGTTATGAATGAGGTCAGATGTGCAACAAGAGAGTGACTATGCTGTAGTACTGAGTTTCATCCAGCAGATGGCAGGGTAACCCATCTGATCATTACATAGTTACATAGTTACATAGTTGGTCAGGTTGAAAAAAAGACACCAGCAAAAAATGGTAATCTGCTTCCATTGGTGACTCTGACACCTCCTACAGTCAGGGCTGCTGATAGGGGGGACCACCAGTCCTCCTGTAGGGGGCCCGGGCATACAGGGTGTAATATAATATATACATGTGCATGTACATACATATACACATAAAACATACTACATATTTATATTACATAGGGGGGTCCGGACAGCATAGGGCAGGGGTGTCAAACTGGTGGCCCTCCAGCTGTTGCAAAACTACAAGTCCCATCATGCCTCTACCTGTGGGTGTCATACTTGTACCTGTCAGCCTTGCAATGCCTCATGGGACTTGTAGTTGTGCAACAGCTGGAGGGACAGTTTGACACCTGTGGCATAGGGAATCAGTGTGGTTGGCCAATTACAGAAGGATGCCCTGTGCGGCTCTCTGCAGCAGCTGAAAGCTAGTTACTCTTCCTCCTGTCAGCTTTCAGCTGCTGCAGGGAGAGACTCAGGCACAGGTTCTCTGTTATATTTATGTCCGCTAATAATGATTTTAGTGCATTTTTTTGTGAAAATATTGTTTTGATATGTTCGGGGGGGCTGTCAGGTAAGCTGTACAGGGCCCAGTGATTTCCAACAGCAGCCCTGCCTACAGTACATTAGGCATGTTGGTCTTTTATCTTTTGAAATCATTTCCTTGATAAAGAATCATTCATCTCTTTCTATACACATCTTTAGAGTCAAAATGTTTCAAATTTAGCATCAAGATGATAGATAGATACGTTTTGTAATTATCTTTATAACCCAGAGCAGGGATCTGCACTTAGCGGACCTCCAGCTGTTGTAAAACTACAAGTCCCATCATGCCTCAGCCTCTGGGTGTCATGCTTGTGGCTATCAGTCTTGCTATGCCTCATGGGATTTGTAGTTCTGCAACATCTGGATGTCCACTAATTGCATATCCCGGACCTCGAGGAACCCTTGAAATAACTTTTTGGTCTCAGGGAACCCCTGATAAAATGGATTATATCTACAGCTCATGATACATTAGTGTGATGGTCAGTGGGAAGAATGTTCCCTACACTTGTGGTCATTGGGGAGAATTACCCCTTACAGATCGTTACAAAGATCAATGGTGCCAGTGGAAACTTATCTGAGAACTTATCATTGCTCAAGGAACCCCTAGCAACCTCTGGAGGAACCCTGCTTGAGAAAGCCCGATCTACTGAAGATGATATCATTGGAAAACCAATGGCCTGTGGGTTAGAAGATACACCCTGTGATCAGATTCTGAAATACATATTTTTGTTTTTTTTTTAGTACCATCTGTCAGCTCTGAACCCAATGGAGTGACGTGCCCGGCCTGCCAGTCATCTTCCTCTAGTTGGTGTTACGAAGAAAAGACTGTTGACTGTACTGGAGAGGAGAAAGTATGTGCTCTTTACTCTACTGACATAGACGGTAAGTTGGGTTGCTACCTTTTCTTCAAGCCAAACCCGAACATTTTAGTGGGGTACAGCATTTTTTTTTTAAGGGGGAACACTGTGGACTCTGGTGTAAAGGGGGGACTCTGATGTAAAGGAGTTACTGCTCACCAAACCTCCCACTTACAGTATTCCCCCTTAAATTAGGGTCCTTAAAGCCCCCTTTACATCAGAGTCCACAGGGCATCCCTTGCATCTGAGTCCCCCTTACTATAGTGTACTCGCTTGCTTGGAGGCAGGAGAGAGAAGGGAGGGAAGGGGGTGACTTCATTCACAGATAGTGGATTGTGAGCTCACTCGCCCAAGGATGGAGGCTCAGGCATGGACACCTTTCATTCACCATGCATTTGAGCTGAGTTGCTGAGCTTCACACTTCCAGCCCACACACAGACAGAAGGGTAGGGGCAGTAGGAGGAGGAGCAGATCAAGCCCGTTCCCCTGTCCATGTATGGGCATTGGGCCCGTGTGCACACCTATGTACTTGGTTACTTGGGGAGCCACAGTCCATTCTGAATATTGTGTCGGGGTTTCAGATGGTCTGAAGCCTGGACACCTGATTCAAAACCCAGACTGTCCGGGTGAATCCCGGACAGGTGGAAACCCTAGCGGAAAGTCTTTTTTTAACATTAAGCTCTTATTACTATAGTTTGAAACATGTTTTTCTTCTTTTTAGTCTGTCGAGTGTATACTGTTGAAAATGTATTATTATATTTGATAATTATTTTTTAAAAAGGTTTATTACTCTCATGTTACAGGAAACAGGTCCTCAGTTAGAGGCTGTGCCAACCAAAATATCTGCAACACTCAGAAATACAGTGTCAATGGAACAAACATTTCTTACCAGTCTACTTGCAATTGTGGAGGTACACTTTAATATTTTATAAATGGATACAGACATGCAACCTGCTATCTGCAATTTCTTGAACTAAGTCTACAGTTAACCAAAATACGCTATATTACCAAATGTATTGGGACGCCTGCCTTTACACACACATGAACTTTAATGGCATCCCAGCCTTAGTCCATAAGGTTCAATATTGAGTTATTTTTATGTCCTGAGTGGGTTTAGATATTGGACATGATCTTCCCTATGGGTCTGAGGTCTATCATCTCTTTTTGTCAATATTGAGTTGAGGGCCCACCCTTAGCAGCTATACGAGCTTCATCTCTTCTAGGAAGGCTGTCCACAAGGTTTAGGAGTGTCTATGGGATTGTTTGACCATTCTTCCAGAAGTGCATTTGTGAAGTCAGGCACTGATGTGGATGAGAAGGCAGTCTCCGCTCTAATTCATCCCCAAGGTGTTCTATTGGGTTGAGGTCAGGACTCTGTGTAGGCCAGTCAAGTTCCTCCACCCCAAACTCGCTCATCCATGTCTTTGAGGGCTGTTGGTTTATTTTATTCTGATTTCCCTAGAATGTGTCGCTTGAGGTGATTGTAGCCGTATTAGTGCAATTGTGCCAGAAAAAATTGAGTACTGTCCGTGATACTTTTTTATTTGCACTAGCATAAAAAATTTTCAGGACAAGCTTTCTGGGTACCTCTCCTTCTTCAAGGTCCAAGCAGTTCTGAATAAAAACAGTTTTAGCCAAATGTTAAAAAAAGAGAAAAGGAAAAAAAAACTCTTAAGTAAAGGAGAAAAAGGAAAAACAAACAAATACAAAAAAATGGCACCCCAATATGCAAATGTATTTATGGCTGACCTGGAGAAAAAATTCCTGAATGGCATACAACATAAGCCATACAGATATCATCGTTATATTGATGATATCTTTATGCTATGGACTGAAGGTGAAGAAAATTTTAAAAAGTTTGGCTCATTGATCAACACCTTTCACCCATCTATAAAACTAAATATGGATTATTCAAACACAAACGTCAACTTCCTAGACACTACAGTATACATCAGGGATGACAAGCTTCACACTTCGATATACAGAAAACCGACTGACTGATGCAGCTATCTCCATAGTTCCAGTTTTCACCCCCAACACACTAAACGGACCATCATACACAGCCAGGCCATCAGATACCACCGAATATGTTCAGACCCAGAGGACAGAGATAAACATCTCAGAACACTGGCATACTCCTTCCATAAGAAAGGATACAAAGACAGAACCATAAACAGCAGCATAAACACAGCCTTGAAAACCCGAAGAGAAAATCTACTCCAATACAAAGAGAAAACAACAAATAACCGTGTCCCTCTAGTCACTACATACAACCCAACTGTCACGTACCTGGTGGATGAGTCTGACTTATGCAGTAGGTAACCTCCCTTACGACCCTGACTGGGGAACCCCTGGTAGAGTAGACAGGTGGCTCGGGAGTGCAGGGTGGCACGAGGGTCGGACTAGGTCACTGGTGTTGGTAGGAGTCCGTTGATACACTCGTGCACTTGTAGAATGGTCATACAGGCCGGGTTGTAGAACAGGCTGGCAGAGCGGTACAAGAGGAGCAGGCAGGTGGATGGTCAGGTGCAGGCAGGGTCGTCAACAGGCGGGCAGACAAAGTACAGGAGGGCTAGGCAGAAGAGTGGTCGTAGACAGTCCAGGGGTCGGTGCAGGCAGAGATCAGCAAAGTCAGGCAAGCCGGGTCACAGGAACAGAGAATCAGATACAGGTAGCTCTGGAAACACACACTATACGTTGTAGATCAGACAACACTTGCTACAGGAAGCAGGAACCTTAAATAGAGCTGCTCCTTCATGAACTAGAGGAAACAACAATCAAGTGTAATTAACCCTTAGCACAGTCTTCTAACACCAGCACTAGAAGGGATAAAAAACATAAATAAAGATTTACAACCCATTATAACAGAAGATGATACTCTGAAAGAAATATTCCAACAACCCCCAATATTGGCTTTCAGACAACCCCCCCAATCTCAGACATAAAATAATCAGCAGGAAACTTCACTCTGATTATGAAGTCACCAATAATGGAAGCAAACCCTGCATTAAAAAATGTTGCAAACTGTGCAACCAGATCAACCTACCCAAAAGTGTCACACACACAAGTGGGACCTTCAATATCATGGGATCATACAGCTGTACCTCTAGTAATGTGGTATACCTCATTCAATGCAATAGGTGCAACAAAGGATGTTATGTCGGGGAAACAGGACAGAAATTGCAAACAAGGATGAATTTACACAGACATTCCATCAAGGAACATAAAGAAGAAAATTTCTGCACACCGGTGGGACATCATTTTCACAACCGGACCACACTATTGAAAACCTCAATGTTTTAGTTCTTAAAGGGGATTTCAGAACCACGCAGGAAAGGAAAACGTTTGAACTAAGAATGATTCTTCTTTTTGAAACAAAAAAATAATGGCTTAAACTTGGATATAGGTTTTCTCACTCATTATTCAAAAGTTTTATGACCCCCTCTGTGACTGTCACCCCCCTCCCCAGTCTATAACTCTACCTGTCTTATCTCACTATCTCTACAGCTACTTTCATTACCATGGCTTTATACATTGATTTGTATTTGTTTGTTTTTCCTCTTTCACCTTTACTTAAGAGTTTTTTTTCTTTTCTCTTTTTTTAACATTTGGCTAAAACAGTTTTTATTCAGTACTGCTTGGACCTTGAAGAAGGGGAGATACCCCGAAAGCTTGTCCTGAAAAATTGTATGTTAGTGCAAATAAAAAAAGTATCACGGACAGTACTCAATTTTCCCTAGAATGTGTCTAAATGTTTCCATCTTTTAGCCCCATCATCTCCTCAGGTAGGGTTGCAGAAGCTTCCCAAACCAATCTGCATGTCTGCAGATCTTTAGGCCCCATTCACACTTGTGTGACTTGGGGTCCAAAGTCGCATGACAAATCTCACCCTATGTTTCCCAATGAGTACCATTCATATCTGTGTTACCTAAAGTCACAGCGAGTTTAAAGTAATTCCTGCGCTACTTTGGTCTGACTTTAATGCGACTTGAGGGCCATAGACTTCAATGTAAGCCCCCAAAAGTCGCATGACAGTTGCACCTGCATGCTATAAATGTGACAATATAATAACAACATGTAGAGCTTGATATAATAGATGGATGTATAGAAAAAAGTCCTTATGGAGAACCAGCCAGAAGAAGGAATATCCCAGCACCAGCCTCAGTGTGACAAATGGAACCACACACCACCACTGTGATCAGTCAAATCCCCTTACCAGAAGGAGTGGACCCTCAAATTATAGAGAGGTTAAAGTCGCTGGGTAGACATCAGATGGAGACGTCAATCCAAAGGAACTGTGACCACTTCATATGGAAAAACGACAGCAGGAATAAGAAAGTCAGTAACCTAAGGAAGGGCTGGCCCAATACATTGTGCTGCCTGGGTCCAAGAATGAAATGCTATCCCCCCCCCCAGAAAAAATCACGCCCACCAAAAGGCCCCCGCATCCATTTTTATATCATGATAATTAAAACTAAAATTACATTTATCAGGAAGTCAGATTTACATGTAGCAGCACCTTGTGTATATGCAAAATTATATGACATACAGTTATGTTCAATTCCAAGGGGCAGGCTAGGGTAGTAATGGGGCAGGGTAGCGCAGTATATAGACAGGCTAGGGTAATATATGGACAAGCTAGGGTAGCATATGGACAATCTAGGGTAGTAAATGGGCACGCTAGGGTAGTATATGGACAGGCTACGGTAGTATATGGACAGGCTAGGGTCATATATAGACAGGCTAGGGTAGTATATGGACAGGCTACGGTAGTATATGGACAGGCTAGGGTAGTATATAGACAGGCTAGGGTAGTATATGGACAGGCTAGGGTAGTATATGGACAGGCTATGGTAGTAAATGGGCACACTAGGGTAGTATATAGACAGGCTAGGGTAGTATATGGACAGGCTAGGGTTGTATATGGACAGGCTAGGGTAGTATATAGACAGGCTAGGGTAGTATATAGATAGGCTAGGGTAGCATATAGACAGGCTAGGGTAGTATAGGGGCAGGCTAGGGTAGTATAGGGGCAGTATAGGGGCATGCGGAGCGGCCTGGGGGGGCAGTTGTCGTCATGACACACAAAACTGCTCGAAAAAAAATCTTGATCGTCAGTTTGCTGGGGAAATAGAAGAGAAGGAGAGGCTGTTAAATGTGCTGCCCCTCTCAAAGTGCTGCCTGGGTCCAATGGACGCACTGGGACCCATGGTAGGGCCCTGACCTAAAGACCACCTTGTACATCTCCAATTGTCAGCAACCAAGCACACTTCTGCTTCCAATTCTAATATGGTTCACCTCACTTCACCTTCTAGCTCCAATTTCTCCAGCATGCCTTCAATGGTGCCTTGTGGGTAGAAGAGAGGGGATGAGACCTCATAGAGGGAAGGAGAGGGATGGGGGAGGAGCACGCTTCTTTCACTCCAAGGCTGGTGCTGGGATATTCCTTCTTCTGGCTGGTTCTCCATAAGGACTTTTTTCTAAACATACTTTATTTTATCAAGCGCTACATGTAATTATTATATTATAGTATATTTGTAATCAACAAATGTGATGCTAGCTGCTGATGTATTTATTTTCATGTAATTATTAGCACAGGTATTTTCCATGTTTTAGAATGAGATAAATGTGACTTGTGAAAAGAATGCTGGCAATGAAAAATACATAAAAGAAAAAAACAGCTTGGGGTCCCCCCATCCATACCAGACCATCCAGGTCTGATATGAATTTTAAGGGGAAACCCATGGCAATATTAAAAAAAAAAAAAATCTGGGGTGGTCCCCCCGAAATCTATACCAGACCCTTATCCGAGCATACAGCCCACCAGGTCAAGAAATAGTCAAATTTTGGGGGCTGGTTTGGATACCTGCTGACTTCAAAGTGACTTCTAGTTTGAAAATTTTGAGTTTCAAAGGTGAACACGTTTTTAAAAAAAATTCCCACCTAACCATGACTGATCTAATTTTTTGATAAGTTCACTCATCTGTAGATAATAGTAATATGGGAATAAGGTGTTATAAGAATCCTGTGTGACACCAATGAGAAGGCAAATGAACTGGTACAGAAAGCCATGAGCAAACATCCAAATATTTGCACCCAATGTACCCAAGTGTGTGATCCATTCATTTTGGCTCACCTATCTTTATTTTTTTAAATTATCATGGAAGCAGTTTCCTAGAGCAGTGGTTCTCAACCCTGTCCTCAATACCCCCAACAGGCCATGTTTTCAGGTTTTCCTTTATCTTGCACAGGTGCTTTAAATCTGAGTAAATGGCTTAGTATTTTGGACAGCTATTTTATCTAAGAGAAATTCCCAAAACATGGCCTGTTGGGGGTACTTGAGGACAGGGCTGAGAACCACTGTCCTAGAGGAAGAACTTGCCCTTGCTTTTAGAGAATTCTAGGAGAGAAGTGAGTGAAGTTTGTGCTTGGCTAGAGAAAGAGACTGATATGGGTTGCTTTTTTTTTTTTTAAGGCAATTCTAACAACACCTATTGCCCAGACACCAATGTAACCTGTCCTCCTGGCACCATCTGTGCAAGAGTTCGAACTCTAAGTACTGTTGGTAAGTTGAAAAAGCATTTTCTACAATTTACTAGGGTAACATTACTGTGTGGAAAGCCCGGTCCTCTTTAATAAGCAATATACTCTTTTGCAGGTAGCGCAAGTTCTGAAACCAATAGGACTGCATGTTTACCAATATACCAATGTGGAATCTCCAGTAGTGCCACCTTTCTCGGTGGCACATTGAGAATGATGACTATCTGTTCAACGAATAACTGCAATCTAACCAGTCCAACGTGTAAGTGACTATTTGCATAGTATACCATGTAAATTTTTTGGGATATGCTTTTGAGTTAATTTTTTAATGTTTCGTTTTTGTTTGTTAATGTTGGATTGAAAATGTAGTTTTTTTTTTTTTTTTTACTAATTCAGTTGTCTGTAGTAATTTGCCCCTTTTCCAAAAAGTAGTAAAATTACTAAAACTACCATATTACCACCATCCATCCCATATAAGAAAGAATAACATTCCAAGCTCATCCCGAAATTCTATATTATGCCTAAACTACATTGAACATTGTTGGGCAACATTTGGTGGCGCTAACCACAAATATGCTTACAGTCAAGGATTGCCTCAATCATTTTCTCAATTGTTTTAAAACTCACAGGGTCAAGCCTTAATTCAACAGCCAATGGGGTGGCATGTCCTGCCTGTATGTCCAATAATTCTGAATGGTGTCAAGCTGGAGCTACCATGCAATGTACCGGGAGTGAGACCGTGTGTATGGTCCACACTGAAAAACTGTTGGGTATGTCCATAGTGATTTTCCATTCCACTGATATTTTAGCTCTATTATCATCAGTTGTTTATCATTATAGAATTTTGTATTTTGTCATTTGTATAAGTATTTCAAAGATGTTTTCCCCTACAACAGGAACCCCATCTGTCATGCGTGGCTGTACTACAAGAAGTAACTGTTATCTTGGCCAAATATCTCACAGTGCTAAAGGATCTGAATTTGATTTTAAGTTTATTTGCCCTACAGGAGGTACGTATGAATAATAAAAGTGATTGTCTAGAGGTGTCTACACATACCTGCTGCAGCCTCCTAAACTGTACCAGTCGAATGGTGGTATTTCCAAGCTCACCACTAAGTCCTGTCCACACACAATTTTATTGCCACATTATTAGGATTAACTGTTAGCTTGGCCAACTGTCTCACCATGCAAATGGATCTGAATATAATTTTAAGTTTGGATAGCTGAAGTTAGTTATGGTGGGGTAGTTATCAGGGCTGTCTTTAACACAGGGCAAAAGGGGCAGCTGCCCAAGGCCCAGTCATTGTTGTGGGGCCCAAAACAGCTGCCTCTTGAGCCCTGCACTGCCCCCAAATAGTTGATAAGTTTATTCGGGAGGAACCCAAGAATATGTTGGCCCAGGGTCCAATCAATATTAAAGACGGCCCTGGTAGTTGTCTAGAGGTGCTAAGCATATCTCCCAGACTGTACCAGAAGAATGGTGGTGGCTCCAAACTTGCCACTAAGCCCCTTTTTTGGCACATCACTATGAAGGGCAGTCTACCTGGCTAATAGGGAAGTTCTGAAGGCAGGAAGGGAAAGTCAAGCTTTGGAACCGCCAGGAAATGCTGGAGTTTGGTTTATTAGAAAGGTTGGGCATGGCCATGAAGGTTTGGGAGGCTGCTGCAGGTATATGCCTAGCAGCCTACATTTTATACCCACAGCAGTTTTTTTTTTTTTTTTTTCATTTTTTTCCAATCACCCAAAGCAATAATTAGAGAAATCTAATGGGCCTGCCACTGTTACCCTCCTTCTGAAAGTATACCTTGGGCTGAAGGGAGGCACACATGTACTGCCCATTAACATGTACTGTACGTGTTTTCTGAAAAAAGTGGCCAAAAAAAGGAACCATGAAACACATGGATAGTGAATTTGAACCTGTTCTTATGATCATTAAGTATTGACTTTCCTGAAGAATGTATTCTCTGCTCTACCCCTCTAGTGCTCACTGTAGCACTGGGCTGTGGAGGGGTGGTGGCAGCTGGCTCGGATACAATGAGATGCAGAGCCAGCTGCTGGACCAGGCATCTGGGGTGGGTCCCGACATTAAAGTTAGGATCTCTCGGCAGTCTGGACCGGCTCAGCTGAATACGGGTCACAGGAGTGCAGAACGAAGTGCACTCCTGTGATCTCCAGAAGTATGGTCAAAAGAGCTTTGGTCCTACTTCTCCTTTAATAGGTTCCTCTGCTGACTGCACATTGGTTTCCTTTGGGGCTTCATCCCTTCTATCGTGCCTCTGAAAATGCTAATCTAAAAAATACTTCAATAATGTGTCCTCACTCTGTCCTCTTATTTTTATTCAAACTGTAGGCTATTCCATCTCATGCATGGAGTGTATGGACTCAGCCAACTGCACAGGGAACAGTGCCATCTGCCCTTCTGGCTCTGTCTGTGCCACCTCATATACAGAATCCACCGTGGGTGAGTTACATTCAGCTTCTTTCAATGCAGTGCCAATTCCAGTATGCGCCATATTAACTATTCCAGGATCTAAGTCTTCTGCTGAGGTACAACTGCTGGTGAATGCGGTATGTCAATTCAAATACAAGTCAATAGATTAACAGCCAAGTTGTTTTTCAACGTTGTGGCAGAACCCCTCCATGTTACTTGCAGAGAGGTCCTAAACAGTGCTACAACTTCGCTTAGAGGCGAGAGGAAACCCAAATTAAGATATTATTTTTTATTTCTGGACTTCATATAATTCATGTATGAGATAATATTTGTACATTAAAGGTATTTAATTCAATGATTAACAGGTGGACCAATTTCTAAGAGATTCATCAGGTCGTGTGCACCTTCAAACCAGTGTGACAGAATTGGATCTGTTAGCTCCCCTTATGGTAACATAACGATGTCTTCTTCATGCTGTGCTTTTGACAACTGTTCTTCTTCATCCATCCAGCCAGGTAATATATCTACCTAAACACACCACACATGTGGACCTTACCTGTTAAAGCAAGGGTGTCAAACTCAATTTTATTGCAGATCGCATCAGCGGTATGGTCGGCCTCAAAGGGTTGGTTGTATCGGTATGATTAGATGTCTGGAGCACCCCACCCCCCTTACATCAGATGTGAAGAGCTCCCCCCACCAAACGAAATCAGAAGTTCCCCACCCTCCTTTACATTCAAAGTGCACCCCCTTACCTTGACCTGCTGTTGGGAAGAAGCTGAGAAGCAGAAAGTACAAGGTCTGGAGAAGGACCAGAGGAGAGCTGGAGTCAGCTGCTGGAGTCTGTTGAATGCTAAAACCTAGGGAGACAGAGATGATGGGGTGATGCAGCTGCACAGAGAGGCACAAGATCTGTAGGAGGAGTTCTGTCCTCCTTTCTGCAGCTGACTGTTGAGACGGGGGGGGGGGGGGGGCAGAGACGAGTCTCTTCACAGCTGCACAGAGAAGCGCATGATCTGGTGGAGGAGACAAGGTGGGGGGCAGAGATGAGGGGGGTTCTACAGCTGCAGGAGAGGTGTGAGGGTCACATGGAAGGGACTGGTGGGCTAAATTTGACTTATGGGTCTTCTGTTTGACACATGTTAAAGTGTCAGAACTCCCTTTGCCTACAGCATCTGGCCATGGATGGTATCTATTAGATTTCTTTCCTTTTAAATATTGATGAGACATTTTTGCCAACTGTTGGGAGCCAAGGTTCCTTCCATCTTCTCCAACGATTCATTGATTTTGATTCATCTAAATGAGATCTCCAAACTATGGCCTTCCAGCTGTTGTGGAACTACATGTCCTATGAGGCATTGTAAAACTCTGACATTCACAGACATGAGTAAGCATGATGGGAATTGTAGTTCCTGAACAACTGGAGGGCCATAGTTTGGAGACCCCTGATCGAAATATATCCAAATCAATGAGATTTACCGACTTTATTGATCCTGGAAAACATTGTCCGTGTAGATAGTGATGGAGAATCTAACATTTTAGAGTTGTCATATTTGAAAAGGGATCATTTTCCAGTAGTGGAACCTGTTCTGGTGAAGGTAAGTAAGAGGAAATCTCCCTGACAGGGCTAAGGCATCTAAATAAATAAATAAAATAAAACCTGTAGGCATGAAAATGTTTATCGGTCCAGGTAGCAGAAGAGGGAGCTCCAGCACACAGCCTGTGATTGAGAGCATTAGCTCTGTTCCTGTGTGCTGCGCTAAGGGGGAGTGTTTCCCTTGCCTCCAATCAGCTCTCTTCTATGCATATACCATACCTAGCCGATCCCCTTCGAGGTTGGAAACCTTGTTACTATAACAATCCCCACTAGCTTCTGGGTCTGTCGCTAGTGAAGATCGCTTCCAAGTGGCTTCCCTACTGAATTGTTAAAACAGGAGGTAGCCTACTTGGCACAGGCACCACTCAGAGAATTATTTTCCCAATGAATGCAAAGCATTCCCCTAGAGCAGTGGTTCTCAACCCTGTCCTCTGGTACCCCCAAAAGGCCATGTTTGCAGATTTTCCTTTATCTTGCACAGGTGCTTTAAATCAGAGTCAATGGCTTGGTATTTTGGACAGCTATTTTATTTAAGAGAAATTCCCAAAACATGGCCTGTTGGGGGTACTTGAGGACAGGGTTGAAAACCACTGCCCTAGAGGATGAGGTGGAGAGAATCAGGGTGGGGATGTCCCTTTCGCTATCTCATCCACTCAAATCATTTTTTGTATCCATTGAGAAAAGTGTTTTTTGAATGGCACCTAAGCCATTCAGGCCACCTCTTGTATTCCTCAAGCAGCAGGGCAGCTGCCCGGCATATAAACTTTCACAGAAAACCACAGGAATGGTACGTGCATGGTTCTTTGGACCGAGCTGCACCAATGTATACCTGGAATTCAGCTTTCACCATTCCCTACTTTATCCAAGATTAGAAATCAATCAATAAAATAGCTAAATAAATAAAACAAATGGCTTTACACTTTAAGAAGGGGCAGTGCCCACTCTTTTGCCACATCTTTTGGTGGTATCTACGAGCAAAAGAGATATCAGAATATTAAATGCTTGCCTGCATACTTAAAAGTCAGTAATTGTCCAGAATAATTGTTTCCAGTGCCAAGATTACATCATTGTACCTCGAGAGAGAAGCTTTTCTCCCAAGTTCAACTTTTAGAAATTAATTTTTGAATGTTCTTTTCTAAGTGCCACCTGTCAGCCCTGAACCCAACGGAGTGACCTGTCCCACCTGCCAATCTTCTTCTTCTGGCTGGTGCTATGATGAGCAAACCGTGGAGTGTACTGGAAGTGAGACCGTGTGTGTTCTCTATTCTACAAACATAAATGGTAAGCAATGTCCTGTTGATGTTAAGGAGCACCCGCTTCTCACCCAGGGCTGGTGCAAGGATTTTTGACACCCTAGGCGAAACCTCATTTTGCCGCCCCTTGGCTCCACCCCTGACTCCACCCGCTTTTCCCTGCACAGCCTGATCAGCGCCAATGAATTGCAGCCTGACCAGCGCCGATCAAATGCAGCCTCACCAGCGCCCATCAAATTCAGCTTCACCAGCGCCAATCAATAAAGCCTCACCTGTGCCTATCAAATACAGCTTCACCTGTGTCCATCAAATACAGCGTCACCTGTGCCCATCAAATACAGCGTCACCTGTGCCCATCAAATACAGCTTCACCTGTGCCCATCAAATACAGCTTCACCTGTGCCCATCAAATACAGCTTCACCTGTGCCCATCAAATACAGCCTCATGGGGGGTGGGGGTGGAGGGGGGTATTCGGCAGATCAGTCACTATTTCTATATACATTTGCAAATGGCATGTGATAATACAATCTCATTATCTCAGTTAGTGTCAGTTTTTACATGAATCCATGCAGAACAGCCAGTAACAGATTAACAGTGGCCAGGCGCCCCTAGGCGGCAGTGCGCCCTAGGCGGCCGCCTACTCCGCCTAGTGGTAGAGCCGGCCCTGTTCTCACCAGACTACATTTGTCACATATTTAACCATCTGAAGGTTAGCAGAAGCAGAGGCGGCTCTAGGCTTTGTGAGGCCTTAGGCAAAACCTAGACATGAGGCCCCGCTCACACCCATAATGGGAAAAATAATTCAAGCGATAAAAAAAAATAACTTTATAAATTGCATATATTAAGAGCTTTAAAGTGTTGGTGTCAGTGTCAAATTAGGCAGTTGTGAGGCCCCCTGTTAGACCTAATTTGCCTAATTAGAGAGCCGCCTCTGAGCAGCAGATTCACACAATAAAATGAGCTTGCAGGGTTAATGAACTTCCGTTTCTTTCTTTGTCATTATTATGTTTAAAGTGGTTGTGAACCGCAGACATGAAATATGAACAAAGCATAGCCCTCTATAGTGTTTGCTTGTCTCAATTAAGTGCACTAAGTATCATTTCTGTCTGCTGCCTCCTTCCTCTGACAAGTTTTCCTGACATTGAGAGCAAAAAGGTGACGGGGAGGGAGCACCAGCACACGGCCTATGATTGACAGTATCAGCTCTGTACCTGGGTGCTGTGTAGAGGGGAGTGTTTCCCTTCCCTCCAATCAGCTCTCAGCTCTACTCACTAAGCTCTGCAGAGTGTAACTTCAGCCAGGGCTGCTGATAAGGGGGTAGCACCCGTCCTCCTTTACAGGACCCAGGCCAGTGGGGGGGGGGGGGCAGGCAGCACGGGAATCGGATATGGACAGTAAATGGGGTGATCGTAAAGCAAGGGGAAGGGGCAATTGGAGAAACAAATCCCCTGGGTGTCTCTCCCTGCAGCAGCCAAAAGCTGGCTTTTCCTTTTTTCCCTCCCATCGGATTTTAGCTGCTGCAGGGAGAGACACACAGGGGATTGGTTACTGTAACTCTTCGCCCCCTTCACCTCATCCATCCCCCTCCCTGTCCAGGATTCTATTCCCCCTTCTGCCCGCTAATAATGGTTTTAGTGTTTTTATTATGGAAATATAATTTTAATATTTATTGGGGGGGGGGGGGGGCTGTCAAATAGGCTGTATGGGGCCCCGTGATTTCTAACAGCAGCCTTGACCTCAGCGCCCCACTCCCTGATTTCTGAAAGCTCAGACAGGTTTTATACATTCTGAACTTTGAATGGATGTATAGTAAAGGAAACTGCAGATAAACAGGTACAACTTATGTAGTAGGATTTGTTTAATTGCTGTGTATCACCTGAGTCAGTCACTTCACTGGGTATATGGAAGGGTTTGCAATCACTTTAAAAAAAATTTGGTTACATAAAAAAAGCAAATGTTTGCCAACAAAGTAAGAAAAGTTGTTACTATTGACTGTCTTTTGTTCTCAACAGGGAGCTTGTCATCCTTTCGAGGATGTGCCAGACGTACATGTGGAACCGAGAGATACAGAGTCAATGAAACAGGAATTGCTTACACATCTAACTGTTATTGTGGAGGTAAAATTGATGAATAAATGCATCTGGAACCCCTGAGAAGAAAAAAAGTTTTAGATACACCTGTAAGGGGGTGTTGGTGCCATTTTCAGTCTGGCTACTAGGTGGCGCTTTCCCCCTATTCATAAATAGCGTGCTAAAAAGTGTGAAAAAGTGGGAGGAATTCTGGCTTGTTGTGAGGACAAGTATGGGACTATGGAGCTGTCCCCAATGGGACCTGATGGAGCCCTACTTTCAGAGATGTAGTGCTTCCAGTGATTGGTATTCCTCAGCTGGGGGATTCCTGGAGAGGTCCTGGTGCCCTGAATAGAAGGGATTTGGGGACAGGACATACAGTGCCCAACCTGAGAAAGTGCCAATGACTGGTACAAAAATTGGTGAGAAGCTGTATGCCCTGAAGTTGTGTGCCTTGAGGTTGTCGGCTTTGAAGTTGAAAAGTAAAGTTTTGAAAGCTTTTTGGACTCACCTCTTCTTGTTACTGGTGGCCAATCCCTTGAAATGGTACCTGGCTCAGCCAGAAGGAATGTGGGTTGTGTGAGAGAGTGGTAGGAGTTCAGGCAGAAAGTTGTGAGGACGAGAGTGGTCCCCCCAAGGGACCTGGTGGAGGCCTTACTCCAGATATATAGTGCTTCCAGTGATTGGTATTCCTCAGCTGGGGGATATCTGGTGAGGTCCTGGTGTGCTAAATTAGAGGGAGTTGGGGACAGGACATAGAGTGCCCGACCTGGTAAAGTCTTAAAAACCTATTGAACTCCATTTTTGGAACTGGTACCTGGTGAAGCCAGTGGATGTGGTCATGGGCTCCCGGTAAGAGCAGGAGAAGTTGGGAACCACACAGGGGGGCGGGGGCAGGGACGGGGGGACATCGTACCACCTGCACTGTGAAGGAGATCAGTGTCTATACTGCCACCACATCACTTTCACTTTCAAGCCAGCAGTTTAACTCAAGTTTGGATTTCCCGCCATATTCCTTACTGGAGAGAACATTCACCATGACCAATAGTGAATGTGTTCAATAATTCAAAATGAAAAAATGATGCAGCAGGCTAGTCCATTTTGCTGAAATTTAATTGCAGCAACTCAAAATGGTCCTCAGTAGTTTGTATGGCCCCCATGTGCTTGTATGCATGCCTGACAATTTTGGGGCATGCTCCTTATGAGACAACAGATGGTGTCCTGGGGTATTTCCTCCCAAGTTGGACCAGGGCATCACTGAGCTACTGAACAGACTGAGGTACAACCTGGTGGCGTTGGATGGACTGAGACGTAATGTCCCAGAGGTGTTCTATTGGATTTAGGTCAGGCGAGCATGGGGGCCATTCATTGGTATCAATTCCTTCATTCTCCAGGAACTGGCTGCATACTCTCTCCACATGAAGCCATGTATTGTAGTGCACCAGGAGGAACCCAGGACCCACTGAACCGGCGTATAATCTGACAATGGTTTCAAGGATTTCACCCCGATACCTAATGGCAGTGTGGGTGTCATTGTCTAGCCTAGATCTGTGCGTCCCTCCATGGATATGCCTCCATAGACCATCACTGACCCACCACCAAACCGGTCATGCTGAACAATATTACAGGCAGCATAATGTTCTCCATAACTTCTCCAGATCCTTTTACGTCTGTCACATGTTCAGGGTGAACCTGCTGTCATCTGTGAAAAAAGCACAGGGTGCCAACGGCGGACCTGTCAATTCTGGTATTCAATGGCAAATGCCAATCGAGCTCCACAGTGCCGGGCAGTGAGCACAGGGCTCACTACAGGACATCGGGCCCTCAGGCCACCCTCATGCAGTCTGTTTCTGATTGTTTGGTCAAAGACATTCACATGTGGTCTGTTGGAGGTCATTTTGTAGGGCTCTGGCAGTGCTCATCCTGTTCCTCCTTGCACAAAGGAGCAGATACCAGTCCCGCTGATGGGTTAAGGACCTTCTACAGCCCTGTCCAGCTCTCCTAGAATCTCCTGGAATCTCCTCCATGCTCTTGAGACTGTGCTGGGAGACACAGCAAACCTTCTGGCAATGCTGCCTATTGATATGCCATCCTGGAGGAGTTGGACTGCCTGTGTAACCTCTATAGGGTCCAGATATGGCCTCATGCTACCAGTAGTGACACTGACCCTAGCCAAATCCAATATTAGTGAACAACAGTCAGGAAAGATGAGTTGGGAAAAAATATTCCTATTTTGGAACAGAACAAGTGAACGCCCATGGGACTTTGAGTGAGGCTGACACATTGTCCAAAAAAACACACAAATAATTAGATAAAATACCTGTTAAATTGTTTGTAATAAAACAACAAATAGTGGACAACCAAGGTCAGAACCTCTGCACCTAAGGCATATATTATGCTTACAACCAGAACACATACATGAAAGTTCAATACAAGGATATGATATCTAGTACACAATGCATCTATACTCGACGCGTTTTGCAAGCTCCACTCGCTTCCTCAGGTGCGGACGCATGGCATCTACAAAGAAGATAAAGTAAGTATATGGCACAGCATGGTTGTAGTGGTAGTCAGTAGCGGGGTCCGTGTAGGTACCCCATACTTACACAAGTGAGTATGCTCCAAATGGAAAACCCCCACGCAGCTGCACCAGGATGCGCTCAGCATGGTAGCTGAGGGGGCACGGCCAGCGAAACCCACCCGGGACACGGGCCCAGGACAGCATTCCTATTTTGGAGGTCTTCTCATTGTTGCCCATCTAGTGCACCTGTTGTTAATTATTTGCTATTTTTTCCCCACAAAAGTGGAGTTACCCTTTAACTTTTAAAGAAGGACTTGTTCTTGGTTCAAGAGACATTGCAGAGAGGAGACATCTGTGCCTGTGTGGAGAAATACATTAATATCCTGTTGATTTTATGTTTTTAAGGCAATCCCAGCAACACCTATTGCCCTGACACCAATGTTAGCTGTCCTCATGGCACCATCTGTGCAAGAGTGTACGCTGTGACCACCATGGGTAAGTTCTACCAACACTTACAGTGAGCGTACCTGAAAAGTAGCTTGTCCTATCTCATACTCACCATTACTTTTATACAGATAATAAAAGTGTTGAAGTCAATAACAGCACGTGTTTGCCAATATATCAATGCGGCATCTCTGGGAGTAGCACCTTTCTCAATGGAACACAAAGGCTGGTGACCATCTGTTCAACCGATGGCTGCACCCTACCCGACCCCGCATGTAAGTGATTATATAAGATAATGATGCAGCATGCAAGACTCCGGGGAAAAAAAAACATTTGGTGTATTTATTGTAATATACAGTAACATTATCACATGCAGTACTACAGTGTATTTATGTTTGTTTAAAGAGACTTTAAACCCAAAACCAAAAATGTAATATATCGCAGTTTACCAGTCATTATATACGTATAGGGGCTGCATTAGTTTCCTTTTTAGGCTGTTTTCCCTCTGTTTTCACCTGGTTATCTGGCCAGTAACATACCTCCTGTATTAGAGTGCCCCCACTCTGGATGAATAAACACAGGAGGCACAGCAGACAGCGGCATTCTCAGTCTGGGAGGGAGGTAAGTGTTAGATGGACTAGCAGATTTAGATACACTAACAAATTGAAGCCAAACTCCAGCTCGCTGCTTGTCTCATGCCCCTAACTCAGGAGTCTGCAAACTCTCTGAACAAACCAGTCTACTGTCCTTCAGACTTTATGAGGGGCTGGTCTGTGGCCAGTGGGCATAGAAAATGTCATGGCATCAGTCAGAGTAAACAATACCCCATCATTGGTATTGGGAGGAGTAATAGTGCCCCAATGTTGGTGTCAGCGGGAGGAATAGTGCCCCAATGTTGGTGTCAGTGGGAGGAATAGTGCCCCATTACTGGTGTCAGTGGGAGGAATAGTGCCCCACCATTGGTGTCAGTGGGAGGAATAGTGCCCCATCATTGGTGTCAGTGGGAGAAATAGTGTCCCATCATTTGTGTCAGTGGGAGGAATAGTGCCCCATCATTGGTATCAGTGGGAGGAATAGTGCCCCATCATTGGTGTCAGTGGGAGGAATAGTGTCCCATCATTGGTGTCAGTGGGAGGAATAGTGCCCCACCATTGGTGTCAGTGGGAAGAATAGTGACCCATCATTGGTGTCAGTGGGAGGAATAGTGCCCCACCATTGGTGTCAGTGGGAGGAATAGTGACCCATCATTGGTGTCAGTGGGAGGAATAGTGCCCCACCATTGGTGTCAGTGGGAAGAATAATGCCCCATCACCCATCATTGGCGTCTGTGGGAAGAATAATGTCCCATTGTTGGTGTCAGTGGATAGAGTAGTGTCTTTTTTCAGAAGGAAGAATAGTGCGCCAAGGTCCGGATAAAAATAAGCAAAGGGCCACATCAGGTCCCCGGGCCACAGTTTAGAGATCACTGCTCTAACTGGTTACAATTGCAATGTGCATGGATAAAATTTTATTTGAAAAAAGAAAATAAGGTGACAGGTAGAGATAAATGAGATACAATGGAAATTGTGCCACAAAAGCCTAAAATGTGATTTCATTTTTTTTTCTATATACAAAGTGACCGGCCCAGCCCCCAACTCGTCATATAACGGAGTGGCATGTCCCACCTGTATGTCAGAGAATTCAGAATGGTGCACAGCAGAGGATACCATGCAATGCATCGGGAGTGAGAGCATTTGCTCCGTCCATTCTGTACAGATGACAGGTAAGTAAGTGACAGTTCAGTGACAGTTCAGTAAAACACAATGGGCTCCATTCACAAAGCCGCATCTTACCGCATCCGGGTAAGTGGTAAAATATCGCTTTTCAAATGTTTTTTTTTTTTCGCATTCACTAAAAAACGCTACTAATATAATGAATGCGCTAATTTATGAAGTCATGCGGTATTTTAGTAGTGAAAGCCTGGGGTATTTAATCACTTCAGCCCTGGAAGGATTTCACCCTTTAGGACCAGAGCACTTTTTGCGATTCTGCGCTGCGTCGCTTTAACTGACAATTGCGCGGTTGTGTGACGTTGCACCCAAACTATATTTGCATCCTTTTTTTCCCCACAAATACAGCTTTCTTTTGGTGGCATTTCATCACCTCTGTGGTTTTTATTTTTTGCGCTATAAACAAAGTGACAATTTTGCAAAAAAAAAAATTATATATTTCTTACTTTTTGCTAAAATACATATCCAAAAAAATAAAATAAAACATATTTATTCATCGGTTTTGGCCGATATATATTCTTCCTCATATTTTTGGTAAAAAAAAAAAAAATCGCAATGGGTGTATATTGATTTTTTTGCGCAAAAGTTGCCGCGTTTACGAACAATAAGAATTCATTTCTGGGGTCTTTATTTATTTTTTTACTAGTAATGGCGGCGATCTGCGATTTTTAGCGGCACTGCGATATTGCAGCGGACATGTCGGACACTTTTGACACTTTTTTGGGACCATTGGCATTTATACAGAGATCAGTGCTATAAAAATGCACTGATTAATGTGTAAATGTCACAGGCAGGGAAGGGATTAACACCAGGGGGCGATCAAAGGTTTAACTGTGTTCCCTGGGAGGTGTTACTAGCTGTGTGGGGGCTGGGCTGACTGGGGGAGGAGAGATTTTTTTTTTGCAAAATTGTCACTTTGTTTATAGCGCAAAAAATAAAAACCACAGAGGTGATGAAATGCCACCAAAAGAAAGCTCTATTTGTGGGGAAAAAAAGGATGCAAATATAGTTTGGGTGCAACGTTGCACGACTGCGCAATTGTCAGTTAAAGCGACGCAGTGCCGAATTGCAAAAAGTGCTCTGGTCCTAAAGTGGGAAATCCTTTCCGGGCTGAAGTGGTTAAGGACCGGGCGACCACCGTGTTCTTAACTACCGATGAGTCATCAGCTGTCAGTGGGGTTCCCCGCTGACAGCTGAATGCAGAAAAAATTGTAGCAATCAAAAATTAAGGATATTAATGTTGAGGGGTCCCCCCAATCCATTCAAGGCTTTTCGGGTCTTGTGTGGATTTATTTGAAGGGAAGGCCCACCCTGATTTTTTTTTTTAAATGGCGTGGGGGTCCCCCCAAAATCTATACCAGAACCTTATCCAAGCATGTAGCTCAAGAAAAGGGGAGGGGAGGCCACATGCCCCGTTTTGGGGCAGCTCATGATTAAGGCCTAATGGCTGAAATGCATTGAATAAAGGAAGACCATATGTGCTGGTCTACTGTGGTGCTGGCTCTTTCCTGTAGACTAAGCCTAAGCATGGGTTTCCTGATGGTGACCACAGAAGCCGGAGGAGATCAGCAACTCCTGCATACACGAATACCAAAAAAAAAATCTATCCATTTCATGGTGGAAAAAAGACAATTATTTATGATACATCACCAATCTTATCTCCAAATATTACCCAAACCATGCTCTCCGCTCATCCCAAGACCTTCTGCTCTCTAGCTCTCTTGTCTCGTCCTCCCATACTCATGTCCAGGACTTCTCTAGAGTCTCTCCCATCCTCTGGAACTCACTACCCCAACCTGTCCGGTTATCTCCTACTCTGTCCACTTTTAGGTGATCCCTGAAAGCACATCTCTTTAGAAAGGCCTATCCCGTTTCCAGCTAACAACCTACTTCTACTCCCCTAATCAGTTCATACCTTACAGTCCCTACCCTTTGTTTCACCAGCCCTTCCCTCTTAGATTGTAAGCTAGCAGGAGAAGGGCTCCTCTAACCCACTTGTATTGAATTGTACTCTTGGTGTATTGTGTCCCTTTACATTGTAAAGCACTGCGCAAACTGTTGGCACTACAGTTTATAAATCCTGTATAATAATAATAATTAGGGATGGGCCAAACACCCCCCCCCCCGGTTCGGTTCGCACCAAAACATGCGAACAGACAAAGTTCGGGCGAACATCCGAACACCATTAAAGTCTATGGGACCCAAGCATGAAAAATCAAAAGTGCTTATTTTAAAGGTTTATATGCAATGTTATTGCCCTAAAAAGTGTATGGGGACCCGGGTCCTGCCCTAGGGGACAAGTATCAATGAAAAAAACGTTTTTAAATCAATTGTTTTTTCAGGAGCAGTGATTTTAATAATGCTTAAAGTGAAAAAAAAAGAAAAATTCCTTTAAATATTGTGCCTGGGGGTGTCCTTAGTCTGTGTGTAAAAGGGCGCATCTCTGTGAGGTGTAGAAGCCAGAGCAAAATGATATTTCCATAGGAAAAATTGGCATTTAAAATCGCGGCTGTAATGTATTGCCGGTTTCCGGCAATATAAAAAAAATCGTTGTAAAAAAGTGTGTGGGCTTTGCCCCCCCTTAAAGTACCTTGTCCCCATGTTGATGGGGACAAGAGCCTCTTCCCCACAAGCCTGGCCGGTGCTTGTGGGGGTCTGCGGGCGGGGGGGCTTATCGGAATCTGGAAGCCCCTTTTAATAAGGGGGCCCCCAGATCCCGCCCCCCCATGTGAATAGGTATGGGGTACATGGTACCCCTGCCCATTCACCAAAAAAGGAGTGTAGTGAAAAAAAAAACAAGAGGCGGTTTTTGACAAGTCCTTTATTGTAATAATTATGTAAAATAGCTCTTTTTTCTTTCTTCCTCCATCTTCTCCTGGCCCGGTCCTTCTTCTGGTCTTCTGCTTCTTCTTTCAGTCTTCTTGCTTCCTCTCTTTGTCTTCAATCTTCAATCTTCGTCTTCTTTCTTCTTCCACCACCGCCGCTCTCCCCGCTGTTGCAGTCCGGCCCCTGCGTGTCTCCCCAAATGGGCGGTCTTCACAAAGACAGTTCTTTTATAAGAAGGGGTGGGGCCCCCGGTGACATAAATGGGTGACCCGCCCCCTCTGACATCGCATGATGTCAGAAGGGGGCGGGTTCACTCGGTTACCTCACTGTCATTGTGAAGACCACCCATTCTGGGAGACGCGCAGGGGCCGGACTGCAACAGCGGGGAGAGCGGCGGTGGTGAAAGAAGAAGATAAAGATTGAAGACGAAGAGAGGAAGCAAGAAGACTAAAAGAAGCAGAAGACCAGAAGGACCGGGCCAGGAGAAGATGGAGGAAGAAAAAAGAAAAGAGCTATTTTACACAATATAGGCATTGTCAAAAACTGCCTCTTGTTTTTTTTTACATTACACTCCTTTTTTGGTGAGTGGGTAGGGGTACAATGTGCACTGTTGTTTTACTCTTAATAAAAAACGACTATACCTAAAAAATGTTTGCTGTGCCGATATGATAACATTTTTGCATAGGATACCTAGTGGCCATAATGCATTTTGTTCCCCAAAAAAAAAATATTGTGGCCACTAGATGGCGATGGTGATATGGGAACCAAACATAGTAGAGGAAATACAGCAATTTTTGTTGAATGTTTGTTCCATCTGCACAACAAACGTTTTATACATAGATCTCTTAGAGTTTAGAGCTGCTTAAATTATTTCAATGAACATTATTTTTTTCGTAATACCGGTGATCCATAGGATACGTTTTTACAATAGTATAGCCGTGTCGTTTGTAAAAAATCCATATCAGCAAAAAATAATTCTCATTTTGTTGTCACGTGTAACATGGGGATGGGTGAGTGGTTTTTTCCTCACATTACATTTTTTTTTGTTCTCCGTCAAAAACTGTTACGGATATAACACATTTTATCGAGAAAAGAAAAAAGAAGGAGGTAGAAGAGGACCGGGCCAGGAAGACCAGAAGACGAAGAAAATCAGAAGAACGAAGGAGAGAAGCAGAAGTTAGAAATAGAAGA
>BLSH010461312.1:1862294-1873847 GCA_018402905.1 Glandirana rugosa
TTGCAGGGGTTGCAATTGCAACCGGGCCCCATGGTCCAGGGGGCCCATGTGCCTCCCTTCTACACCTGAATAGGAGGGATGGCGGGGGTGGCATTTAGAGGACCCAATCTCCTCCATTTTCCTCTATCCAGTTTACTTGTCTTTTGCTGTTCCCAGGGCCCCTGTGTGCTTCCCTGGTCCCCCTGGGGCCTGCTGCAGAACTTGTGAAAGGGCCCCACTGCAGTACCGTAATAAAGGGACCCAGGATAGGCGTAAAGGGCCCCAGGATCAGTGGGAAGGGCCCTGGCCAGGGGGCCCTTCATAATTTCTTGCACCGGGGCCCTGAAGGTTCTAGTTACGCCTCTGTATATATATATATATATATATAGTATATATATATATATATATATATATATAGTATATATATATATATATATATACAGTATATATATTGTGACAGAGGGAGGCTCTGTCACTGTAAGAATATAATGTGACACAGGCTCTATCACTTCTGAGGAGAAAGCCTTCTTTTTGGCTTTCTCCAGACTCCCTAGTTCTAGATTGGAACAGTCAATCCTGTGTCCGGGTTTTGCAAGACGCCTGCAACCTGCTGACTATACAGATATGCAGGGTCATTATATACTCTGAGGTCTGAGGATAGCTCATAGCTCCTAGTTTGGAGACTGCTCCCAGTGTGGGAGATGGAAGGTCACACCCAGGGTCAGGGGACCCCAGCCAGAAGCCAAGAGACAGAGGTTCTCATTGAGGTGTCAGAGGACCTAGCCAAAAGCCACGAGACAGAAGGTCTCACTGAGGGGTTTAGAGGACCCAGCCAGAAGCTATAAGTTAGGAGACAACATGACTTAGTTGCAGGAGTCGGGTTGGGTCCTACCAGGGATGTCAGGAGAACCCCAATCCATAGGCTAGAGGTGGGCCGTTAAGCGGGGCACTGCGACTGAAGGCTAAGAAAGCCAAGTGTTCCAGGAGAGTTGGACAACACAGTCAAAGGGACCGGTATGAGGAGCAGCAGTGCTGCCAACAAATAAGCCAGATGTCTCAGTATTTTTATTTGCGTATAACTCATTGTAAACTCACCTATCTCTTGACTTTAATCACCCCCAATCTTACAATATATATATATATATACATATATATGCCATGCACCTACAATGTGTTTCACCCACTCATGGGCTTAAAGTGGTAGTAAACCCTCCTTTCATTTTCAGCCAAGGAAGCTGCCATCTTGGCCTCTGTTTAATCTACAGTTGCCATGATGCTGCACATGTGATCAGCTATGACACCAGCCATTGGATGGTTTGACAGTTTGATTTAGAGCACAACCAATGGGAGTGTTACATTTCACGTGCCGGAAATGGAACTGGTTTTTAAACTGTTAAATGGATGGGTTTACTACCGCTTTAATCATGGAAATTTACCTTTGTTTTTTTGTTTTTTTTTTTATAATTACTATGCAGGCTACAATATCTCATGCTCAGAATGTATGGACTCAACAGCCTGCACAGGAACCAATGTCACCTGCCCTTCTGGCTCCGTCTGTGCCACCTCCTATATGGAATCCACTGTGGGTAAGATATTTTTATTTTATATTTTATTCTCCACTTTTAAAGGGGAAGTGGACCACTACTTTAAAGTCACCCCTTCATGTGGCCTCCATAAGTAGAAATTTGTTTTGGACTTACTACTGCTGTTTACAGTTCACATAAACCCCGATGCCATTTATTTTAACTACTTCCCACCAGCCACATGCATATATGCGGCCTCTTGATGCATGGGCTGTAATGCTAAGCAGGCGCATATAGATGTCCCTAGGTAAACACTTTACTGTGCTGAGAGCATGCTCCCAGCACAATAACGAGCGAGTACCGGAAAGCTCCTGATGCATACTTGCGATCGGGAGCTTTCTGATAATGTGACCACTGGGACTGCCAATCACAGAGGTCTTATGATCAGAATGCCTGCCTCTGCCTCCCAGCATTTAGATCCAGTTAAAGGACTGGGAGGCGGCAGTTGGAAGGGGTTAATGATTTAGCAAGGATCTCAGTGCTACCATTGAAAAAGTGGAGAGATCTAAATTTGTTGTAAAGAGGAAACCTAATTTAAGGTCCGATAAGACAGATACTCAGTCACATACACATGGTACTAACAATCTAAATTTTCTGTAAATCTCACCTCCAATTTTCTGTTACGGTAGTTGTTTAGGGAGGTTAAACATGACTGTGTGAGCCAACAGGTACCAGAATTAGACCTTGTACTCTCAGTAATCAGCAACGGCCCTGGTCAGACACAATTCCTCCACTTCAAAGTGAGGACGCTTATCATGAGGGGTGTGGCTGTTCCTCAGCTATGTCAGTGCAGAGCACTGCAGTGGCAAGGGAGGAAGCATCATTTTAAATGGGACCAGCGTGGGAGAGGCCTAGCCACAGGGGTGCTAAATTCTAAAAGGGGCTAAGGGGAAAAATACTTGCATTGACCCAAGTGCTGGCAACCTATACTACCATTGGGAAGCTGTGAAAGCTGACAGCCAATCACAGGCAGTGGAGGCATTCCCTGTTCCGCAGCAAGCCCCTTACATACATCCAGCTGTTGGGTGGGGAACGCCTCTTCCGCCTTTGATTTGCTGTCCCCTTTGACAGCCTTTAGGTGGGTTCAGACTCATGCCTGATCTCATCCCAACTCAGGAGGTTGCCTTGGGCACTGACAACTCATGTTGCTCCACTGATTGGGAAATAGTTATAAAATCATGGGAGGTAAGTGATTGCAAATTTAACTGAAGTTACTTAATATCAGGTGGATCAAAGTCAACAAGATACATCCGATCATGCGCACCTGCTAGTCAATGTGACAAAACCGGAAGTATCAGCACACTCAATGGGAACACCAAGATGTCTACTTCTTGTTGTGCTGTTGACAACTGCTCTTCATCCATCCTGCCAGGTAATTAATGCATCTCTGTATTCATGAATTAAACCCATACACATTTTGAATGGCATTGAATATATCACATTTCCAGGAGAACTCAATAGACATGTGCGGTCCGTTTCGTTCCAAATTGAAATTCGGACAAATTTTTCGTTATTCGGATGTATCCGAATTACAATAGTAAGAAATTCAAACAAATCCGAAATAATGAACCGAAATTCGATTTGAATTCGAAAACAAATTTGTATTGAAATCAAATTAGAAAATATTATAAATACATTTTCTAAAAAAGGATACAATAAAAAAGAATATAAAATAATAAAGCAATAGAATAAAAATGAAAGAATAGAATAGACATTAATAAGATAGAAAAAAATAGAATACGACCGTCTTCCTAAATTAGAATAGAATACATTAAAATTTGCACAGAATAGATTAGAATAGAATTCAAAACAATGTAATCCAAAATAATAGAAAAGAATAGAATTGAAAATAAGAGAACATAATAGAAAAACAATAAAATAGAATAAAATATAAAGAATATAACCATCTTCAGAAATTCAAATTTTGAATAGAATGAATTTGAATAGAAGATTAGAATAGAAAATAAGAGGATAGAATGGAAAATAATTGAAAAACAATTAATATAGAATAAAATAGGATATTCTATTTTATTTTATTCTATTCTATTGATTTTCTATTATAATCTCCTATTTTCTATTCTATTCTTTTCTATTATTTTCTATTCTCATCTTTTCTATTCAAATCTGAATGTATTCTATTCGAAATTCAAATTTTGGAAGATGGTTATATTTTTTCTACTTTATTTTATTTTGTTCAAATTTTTCAAGTCGTCAGACAGTCAGTATCAATAGCCTAATGCAACAGCTGCATCTAAATGGAAAAAAACATTTGAATCCAAATGCGTTTTCTAATTTGTATACCGATTCGATATTTTTTTTTGAATGCGGTCAGATTTTTTTCGAATTCGTTTGAATTTTTTTAATTCAAATGCGAAACTAACAAAATGAATTCTAAAAATGAATGAAACAATTTAACAAAACAAAATGTATTTAAATAACGAATAAAAAAAAACGAAAATGTTTTTCTCCGGCACGTGTCTAGAACTCACTTGCTTTGTAGCAGTAGCCTGCTCACCTATAAAAGCCAAACTTATCTTCACCTGCTAAGGCTGAAACCATTGTCACCATGATAGTAGTCTCACTAATGAAATCCCAGATGGCAACTAAGGGGTTTCACCCTTCCTTATCTTATTCAAAACTAAAAAAAAAAATGGTAGCACCTGCACTTAATGTTCTTTAATCTTTAGAAATAAGGAATGTAGCCTTCACCCGTGTGAAGCCTACAATCCACAAAGCTTGCTTGCTTGTAAAGGACCATGGTTATCCTAGTTAGGAGCAAGACAAGGCCAAGCTTCTCCATAGAAATGAATGTCGCACATATTTAGCAATGGTTGTCCCAATGCCAAGTTGATATCTGTGGGACACCAGTCACCCCCTGTACTCAAATGTATGTTCTTTTCAAAGTGCCATCTGTCAGCTCTCAACCCAATGGAGTAACCTGCCCTGCCTGCCAATCATTTTCCTCTGGATGGTGCTACATGGAGCAAACAGTACAGTGTACTGGAACTGAGACGGTGTGTGTTCTCTATACTACAAACATAAATGGTAAGCAATTTGTATTTTTTGGATTTAACTCTAATTAATAAAAGTCAACTTTCAAAAGTTTCATATTACCAAGATTTTGCATTAACATATAGGCAAATTAATGAGGAAATTGTGGCTAATTGTCTACAAGAGCCTCGTCCCGTAAAACCATTAAATTCCCCCTACAACATATTTTTTTCTAAAGAAACTTTACGAGAAGAATATATCATTGTCTGGTACAATTACACTGCTAAGTCATATCAGATTTTTATTTTTTTTTAGTGTATTTTGTTCCTCTTGTTAAAAGGCTTTATTGAGTTTTACAAATTATATTATAATCAGCAATTGTCAAATCAGTACAATTTTAGAAAATCAACAGGTGGGGAACATAAATGTTAGCATACTATGGCTAGAAGTGCATTAGACTATTAGGCCTCATACACACGGACGTTTTCTGACACCGGCGTTTTCTGGCGTTTTTTGCAGCACTCCATGTTAGTCAATGGCCCCATAAAAACATCGGCGTTTTTGAGCTGTAGGTGGCGTCGGCGTTAGTGAGCTGAAAGTAGAACCCATGGCCATCGCGTTCTGAGGCTGTAACTTTTTGGCATTTTTTGACGCCGACGCCGCAAAACGCCAACAAACGCCAACTAATATTGTACCGGCGTTTTCCGGCGTTTTTTGACGGCAAAGTTTTTAGGTTGAAAAATAGCAGAGGGATGATTTTTAAAAAAAAAAAACGCCTATTGACGCCGACGCTCACTAACGCCGATGCATAACTCCGAAAAACGCCGATTTTTTTTTCTTGACGTCGGCCCGACGTTTTGTATATTTTTAAAGATACGCCCGTGTGTATGAGGCCTTAGAGTCATATGGTTCTCGACAGGTACTAGCTACACAAGTATAACCACAATAAGATGAAGTTCACAGGTTCCCTGGACACCCCTTGGGGAACATGACTGTGTCCATAGGTAAGACTGCGAAATCGCTTCTTATTCTAGCCGGTTTGAACCGTACCCGGGAGGCTCATGTCGAATAAAATGCATCATTTTTTAACGTTCTACATAAGAGCTTACTGTCAACCTGTTTGCGATAACTGTGAAATAAAAGCAGTGAAAAATTGTAAGTATGAAGAAAGAGAAATAGGAAGGGGGAGGGAGGCCTCTAGGAGGGAGAGGATGGAAAAAAGGATGAGTGGATGAAAAATAGAAGGGGTTGGAGAGAGGGAGAAAATGAAGGTGGAGGTCCGCTAGGCCAAACTCATCCGCCTGTCCACGTTGCATGTGCTTTGGGGGCCTATAGCATATCTGTGATTTTTTTTTTCCTTTTTCATTTGTGTTGAAATTGTCTTAAAGTTGATCTAAACCCAATTGCTTCGATATGAATTGGTAAAGTTTGGACCAATGTAACAATGTATGTACAATACCTGGCCAATGCCATTAGAAGTTGTGGACACTTCTACTCTACCAGTGATCTCCACTGACTTCCAGGTCCCATGCTGAGCGGCCAGAATCCCATAATTATAATAGGTGTAAGTATTGCGCTCAGGATGCCTTGGGTTTAATGTTAGGATTTGCTGCCCCCAGTGTTGACTTCCTGTTAGGGGAAGTTTAAAGGCAATATAATTTTGAAGCTGGGTTGGCGCTGCCCTGGATATTTATATACAATAATCAATTAGCAGGTGTCCTTAAATCCTTTTAAATGCCTAATATTTCACAACTAGGTGCTATGAAACCGTGCAAAAAAGTTTGATATTAATAATAAATATTAGGTCCAAGTAAAAAATATAAATATAAATATAAAGTGCCCTGGCGTGTTGTAATTAATAATAACAATCGATAAAATATTATTAAAAACGAAAATTAAAATAAATTATGAGTTATATCTTGTGATTCCCAGTCCATGCAAAATAGCATAAATAAATATATAATCACAACTGAAAAAATATATTAGTGAAATCAACAATTAGCGAGTGTCCTTTGAGTGAAATCCATTAATTTTCTTTTGTGAGCCACACGTGCTCCCCCTATGGCCACCCTGCTTACCGGACAGCGCCACCCCACACAGGGGTAAAGCGCGGAGGCGCCTGTCTAGGCGGGTAGTACGGGGTCTTTTGGTTGGTCCTGCTTCCAGATGATCAGTCCTGTCCTCCAGGTGTATGTTTTAGTCCACAGAGAGGTTTACCAAAGTCCTCCGTATGTGATAGTATTATCCAAGTTGAAAAAAGAAAAGGAATAGCTCCACAGTGTATATCAGTCAAATTACCAATGTTTATTATAAAAGGTTTTTTAACAACAAACGTTCATCAAGATCCTTAATTAGGTAGCGAAAAAAGCAGGTCCCCTTAGCCCAAATCACTCCCTCGCTCGCTGCTGGTATACTTAAGTCCGTTAACAAAGCCTGATCCACACTTCCTCCATGTGGGTTTGCGTCCCAGCTGAAAATATAGCGAAACCGGAAGTGACCGGAAGTGACGCAATGCGTTGGTCTGGTGTCAACTGACGCGTTTCGTCCAATGACGTCTTCTGAGTTTTTCACTTCTACACTGGCACTGTGTATATCTAATACCTTATTCATTTACCATTAATTGTTTTTTGTATTTATATAATTTTACACTGGAATTCATTCCACATTAGGCACCTTTATACATACCTCATATCATACACAGTGACCTTCACTGATTCACTGCACTGGCACCTTATATTGGCAACTATCAGCTTGCACATTTACACCTTCTATTTATTTACTTTTCTAGCAGCGCCAAACCCACCCCCAATTCCTTTTTCCTCATTATCGGCATCTGCTTGACGGATGCAAGGTGGAGGCAGTAGCTAGTTAAAACATTCATTTTTTTCCATAGCGCGGCAACACCCATACCTATTACCCCCAATGACATTTCAAATCCACGGCTTTCATTAATATAATCGATAGTAATCCTTCCAGTTTTGGGAGGACCACTATCTCCAAATTGTGCTCCTACCTTTTCACCCATTCACATTTGCCCCTGATGTAAACTACATGTGGCCATGCCAACACACATTGAGCAGGTGCAGCCCACCGTTGTCACTATAAGAAAGCAATGATGTGCAGTGACTCTGGGGTGAGTGCATGTAGATAAGATGTGACTGAAAAGGATTGGAGGAGATCATCAAAACTGGGATGTAACAAATTCTATAGAAAATTGTAAATATGATTTTATGGGGGAAAACTGGAAACTGTTTGATGTACAGGGGCTTGGGCAAACCAAATGGCATTAAGTTTAGATCTACTTTAACATTGGTTCTTATAATAGTATATTCCTCGTTATACATATTTTTTGGGGGGTGGGTTCCAAATATGTTACACTTAACACTTACTGTCCCTTTGCGCTTAGTGTTCTTGTGGATGACAAGAAGGAACAATGTTGATGCTTTTCTCCTATTTTCGTAAATTCATATTAATGGAATAAAATTGTACACACATGGGCCTGTGCACATACATACGTACAAAAACATACACACTTCTAGTTCTTTCCGCTACCTATTTTTTTTTTTTTTTTAACAGGAAGCTTGTCATCCATTCGTGGTTGTACCCAACAAGGAACCTGTGGTAATCAGAAGTACAGTGTCAATGGAACAGCTATTACGTACCAGCCTACCTGCTATTGTGGAGGTATTGTAATTTATGCGCTCATACAGTTATGTAATAAATTATTTGGGAATATTATAAGGGAACAACCATACACCTTGTAGTGAGGTGGGCTAAAACCAAAAAAGTGCCCCCACCATTCCATTCACAATTACTAAGAAAAACTATAGAGCCTTCTTAAAAGAGAAGGTATTTGCAGGTTTCATGTCTATCACAGATCTAAACATGGAGGAGTTTATTCTCCATTTGGAAATATTAAAATTTTGAATTTTCTGGAAGAATTCCAAAATATGGTACACTCTTCCTAAACTATACTAAGATATTCCTATCAAGGAGACCATGGACCTAGAATCAAAGTCCAGTAGCTAGAAAGAAGTCATATATTAGTTAACACTGGACTAGTGATTCCACCCGAGTCCCGTTTAAGGAAACTTTGTTGCAAATATAAGTGTAAATGAAAGATATTACATTTTTACCCCTCCAACGGTCCACTGTATTGAAGAGAAACCACTGCTTGAAGAATCCTCAGAATCCGACACTTTCATGAATTTTGGAATAATGAAATCTATGCACAAACTTTTAAACTGGCCCAAATTTGCAGGGTGGACCATCTGTTCAAACCTTTAAGTGCATCTCCAATTTTGAGAATTACACTTTCAATCCTTAGATGGATTATGCCTTGAGAAAATTATTTTTATAATTATTAAAATGTTTTTTAGGCAATTCCAGCAATACCTACTGCCCAGACACCAACGTAACCTGTCCTAGTGGTACCATCTGCGCAAGGGTGCGTGCTCTATCTACTGTGGGTGAGTAATACATACGCCAAAACTATACTTACCTTAAATTTGAAGCTTCACTTCAAATACCAATGAAGCTCTTTTTAAACAGGTAATACAAGCGTTGAAATAAATAACAGTACATGTCTGCCAATATATCAATGTGGAATCCCTGGAAGTGCAAGCTCTTTGAATGGAACACTAAGGCTGGTAACCATCTGCTCTACCAACACCTGTAATCTACCAGAGCCTGCATGTAAGTGATTGCTCAATATTCACACCATAACTTATTCATCCTAGAGATTTATTTGTGTTTCATGTGACATTAAAGTGGTAGTAAACCCTCCTATCATTTTCAGCCAGGGAAGCTGCCATCTTGGCCTCTGTTTAATCTACAACTGCCATGATGCTGCACATGTGATCAGCTATGACACCAGCCATTGGATGCTTTGACAGTTTGGTTTACAGCACAACCAATGGGAGTGTTACATTTCCGGCACATGCCGGAAATGTGACTGGTTTTTAACCTGTTAAATGCATGGGTTTACTACCGCTTTAACTCGGTTTGTCCAAGGGAAAAGATACAAATGGCTGTAACAGTGCCATGACGCCATCGCTTATATGAATCAAAATTGGATTTCCAAGAACACCTTAATTGACATCCTTGAGCCCAAACTTCCCACAACCAAACTTCTTATGGGAAAATTATTGGGATTGCCTCTACAATGGCTAATAACTTTTTTTCTTTTCATTTACGTCTATGGTTATGAATAGATCATTTCTTGAAGCTAAGGTTATCTGCGATGCATGGTGCCATATTTGGCTATGATTGTGTCAGAAGAAAACTAATTAATAGGCACTACATTAAAGATTATTCACTTGCCGACCACAATACGTATATATATGTTGCGGCGTGCAAGTAATTTACTGGGCTACTCTCATAGGGGATCAAAGAGTTAACATTCTTTGATCCACTCTATGGCCTTTGGGGACCAGAGCAACATATTGTTGTCACTTCAGGTCTAGGCTGGAAGAAAATATATATATATTTTTAAAACTAAAAAATCAAAAAAAAAAAGTATCTTTTGCTTTTAAAGACAAAGAATAGATTTGAGGTCTTTTTGACCCCAGATCTCCTCATAAAGAGGATCTGTCATCCTTATCTCTATTGCAAGGGATGTTTACATTCCTTGTAATATGAATAAAAGTAATTAAAAAAAATAATGGGACAGTGTAAAATAAAAACAAAATAGAAAGTAAAATACACTAATTACCTTCACACCATTTGATCAGACTAAACTTTTTTAACCACATCCCCTTTATGTGATGGTAAGCACTACTGTGATTATTAACTACCCAAAAGACTGTTTTAAAGGGATTGTTTTAGTCACATACAATATCTCACAAAAGTGAGTACACCCCTCACATTTTTGTAAATATTTTATTCTATCTTTTCATGTGACAACACTGAAGAAATGACACTTTGCTACAATGTAAAGTAGTGAGAGTACAGCTTGTATAACAGTGTAAATTTGCTGTCCCCTCAAAATAACTCAACACACAGCCATTAATGTCTAAATCGCTGGCAACAAAAGTGAGTACACCCCTAAGTGAAAATCTCCAAATTGGGCCCAATGTGTCAATATTTTGTGTGACTACCTTTATTTTCCAGCACTGCCTTAACCCTCTTGGGCATGGAGTTCACCAGAGCTTCACAGGTTGCCACTGGAGTCCTCACCCCCTCCTCCATGATGACATCACAGAGCTGGTGGAGGTTAGAGACCTTGCGCTCCTCCACCTTCCATTTGAGTATGCCCTACAGATGCTCAATAGGGTTTAGGTCTGGAGATGCTTGGCCAGTCCATCACCTTTACCCTCAGCTTCTTTAGCAAGGCAGTGGTCATCTTGGAGGGGTGTTTGGGGTCGTCATCATGTTGGAATACTGCCCTGCGGCCCAGTCTCCGAAGGAAGGGGATCATGCTCTGCTTCAGTATGTCACAGTACATGTTGGCATTCATGGTTCCTTTAATGAACTGTAGCTCCCCAGTGCCGGCAGCACTCATGCAGCCCCAAGACCATGACACTCCCACCACCATCCTTGACTGTAGGCAAGACACACTTCTCTTTGTATGCCTCACCCGGTTGCCGCCACAGACGCTTGACATCATCTGAGCCAAATAAGTTTATCTTGGTCTCATCAGACCACAGGGCATGGCTCCAGTAATCCATGTCCTTAGTTTGCTTGTCTTCAGCAAACTGTTTGTGGGCTTTCTTGTGCATCATCTTTACAAGAGGCTTCCTTCTGGGATGACAGCCATGCAGACCAATTTGATTCAGTGTGCGGTGTATGGTCTGAGCACTGACAAGCTAACCCCCCCACTTTCAACCTCTGTAGCAATGCTGGCAGCACTCATACGTCTATTTCCCAAAGACAACCTCTGTATATGACACTGAACATGTGCACTCAACTTCTTTGGGCGACCATGGTGAGGCCTGGTCTGAGTGCAACCTGTCCTGGTAAACCGCTGTATGGTCTTGGCCACTGTGGTGCAGCTCAGTTT
>BLSH010461312.1:1903410-1930496 GCA_018402905.1 Glandirana rugosa
GCAACAGCACAGACAGCAGTAGTAAAGTAATCTATCTCAGGATGCAGGATCAGGTCTTAAAATGTCTCAAATCTGTCCCTCACGCAGTCAGCTACCTTTCCCTACACTAACCCAAGGAGCATGTGACTGCAGCACTGTGACTCCAGCTTATAAAGAGGCTGGGTCACATGATGCACCGGCCAATCACAGCCATGCCATTAGTAGGCATGGCTGTGATGGCTTCTAAGGGCAAACCAGTGAAACACTTGTTGATTGGCTGCCCTGCAGCTTCTCAACACGTGGAGTAAAATAGCAGAACCCCGGACCGAACCCGAACGATTTTTGAAATGTCCGGGTCCGGGTCCGTGCCACGGACACCCGAAAGTTCGGTACGGACCCGAACGTTACAGTCCGGGTTCGCTCAACACTACTTATGAGCGTCTTTTCCTAAAAACAATTTATTTATTTATTTAGGTCAGATCGCACTTTGGCAGGGCTGGTGCAAGGATTTTTGACACCCTAGGCGAAAACCTAATTTTGCCACCCCCACTTTGGCTCCACCCCTGACTCCAACCCCTTTGCCCTGTCCATGTATACGATGGAGGTGGCGGAGGTGGAGATTTTTGCAGCGCCTCTCTACCTATTTCTTTAGCCGTGGTCCACACCTGTGCCTCTGGACCCGGCCTAAAGGAAAATAATGGCTGCACCGGCTTCCTCATGCCAGCTGTGGTCCGCAGGAATATGGACAGGCTAGGGTAGTATATAGACAAGCTAGGGTAGTATATGGACAAGCTAGGGTAGTATATAGACAAGCTAGGGTAGTATATGGACAGGCTACAGTAGTATATAGACAGGCTAGGGTAGTATATGGACAGGCTACAGTAGTATATAGACAAGCTAGGGTAGTATATAGACAGGCTAGGGTAGTATATGGACAGGCTACGGTAGTATATGGACAGACTCGGGTAGTATATCGACAGGCTGAGGTACTATATGGACAGGCTGGGGTAGTATATGGACAGGCTGGGGTACTATATGGACAGGCTGGGGTAGTATATGGACAGGCTGGGGTAGTATATAGACAGGCTGGGGTAGTATATGGACAGGCTGGGGTAGTATATGGACAGGCTGGGGTAGTATATGGACAGGCTGGGGTAGTATATAGACAGGCTGGGGTAGTATATGGACAGGCTGGGGTAGTATATAGACAGGCTGGGGTATTATATGGACAGTCTGGGGGGGGTATAGACAGGCTGGGGTAGTATATGGACAGGCTGGGGAAGTATATGGACAGGGGCTGGGCGCTCTGGGCGGCAGTGCGCCCTAGGCGGCTGCCTACTCCGCCTAGTGGTAGAGCCCTGCACTTTGGGATTTTTTTTTAACATTTGTCGCACCAGTCGCATGTTTCCATTCAAACCATTCAACTTGAACAGTTATTTAGCGCATGTATAAATCAGTGTTCTGTGCGACAAATATTTGGTGCACTGTCAATAGTTTATCACACATGTAAGATACCTGGTCTCTTATAAAGGTTATAAACTTAAATAAACAAAACAATTAAAGTGTATGTAAACCAAAACAGAACTGTAGAGCAAAAGAGGAGGGATATCAATGCAATTGATCATGTAAAATGAAGAGAACACTAGTAGAGGGCATTATCTCAATTAAACCAAACCTAATAAGCATGTCCAAACTATATAGGGGGCTTTAAAGTGGTTGTAAAGGCTGAAGCTGTTTTACCTTCATGCATTCTATGCATGAAAGTAAAAATCCTTCTGTTTGCAGTACCTCCCCAGCCCCCTCAATACTTACCTGAGCCTCATCGCAATCCAGCAATGTGCAGGACATCCTTGGATCTGCGGGGACTTTCACTCCTCAGCAGGAACCATTGGCAATCACAGCCAGTAAGTCAATAAGGAGAGAGGGGGGCAGGGCTGAGCCACGGCTCTGTGTGTGTGTGAATGGACATGCAGAGCTGCAGCTCGTGAGTGCACTTGCTCGGGTGCCCTCACAGTAAGCTTGCTATGGGGGCACTTGAAAACTGATTATAGGAACCCCAAACAGGACTTTTAAGACAGGCGAAGGAAACAAAGTAACAATAGTAATAAGGTGGTAACAAGAGTATAAAATATAACAAAGTTTTATTGATTAACATGAGTAAAAATATTCCTAAACATAGGGGTATGTATAAAAACCATAATCGGATAAGGCATAACACAAAGGCACCCTGATCCTGAGTGAAGCTGGAGCACCGAGTGGAGCCCCAATGGGTAAGGGCCCTAGGAGCAGGGTGTTCACAGCTGACCCATAACTGACGCGTTTCAGAATTCTTATGTATTTTCCTTCCTCAGGGGAGAGGATGAGGGGTACAGTGTATCTATGAATACAATAATACATATGGTCATTATAAAGTACAATACAGGAGTAGTAAATCTGTAGACCAATTTTTTGGCAGAAAAAAACAATGTACACTTACAGGTCATCATCACTGGTGTAAAAACAAGAGGTAAGTATCAATGCTTACCCAGTCTGTCATAGGCAGACATGTCCACAAGGAACCAGCTCCGTGCTACATGCTGGAACCGTAATCAGTAAATATAAGTGTGTCACCGGACGTATGTGAGTAATACTCAATTCTATAAAAGGGGAAAGTGAGAGATGAGAAAAAAATAGAGTGAATAAATAATTGGAATATAGGTAAGAGTAAATCAGGAACAATAAGGCCAAGAGAGAACAACATCGGAGATTGCCAAAAATTGCAAAGAGTTGGGGCACTTGGCAGGAGGCAAGGACCTAAAGCACCACCGGGGGACCAGAGAAAAGGAAGATTCCAGCTGCTTTGTGCAAAACCACTGCACAGAACAGGTAAGTATGACATGTATGACAAAAAAACAACAGCAAGCATTTACTATCACTTTCATTAGGCCCTATCAATGGTGAGAATTTTTATGAAAGTAAGAAATTCATTTAATTAAATACAACGTTTAAAACCACATACAAAATCCCCACAGAAAATGGGAAAGAAGGATTGACAAATGATGCAGTTGTAGAAAGCTTAGTATTTAAAATCAGTCTACATGTTTCACAGGGCTTCTGCTTCATCAGGACACAGTCCTGATGAAGCAGAAGCCCTGTGAAACACGTAGACACATTTTTGAATGCTAAGCTTAATACAACTGCATTATTTATCCATCCTTCACATTTCTTGTGGGGATTGTGTATGTGGTTTTAAACTGTATATGTAATAGAAATGATTTTCTTGCTTATATTAAAATAGAAACAAAAAGTTTCTTGCCATTGAGTGTCCATATTTCACTAAAATGGCATATTTAAAGTCTCCTATATAGTTTAGATTTGTGCATTAGGTTATGTAAACCAAATCACTAAAATCCCATATATATTTTAACATGTTAATGTAATTTCAAAATTTGTTTACAGTATTGCAGATTTCATTAAAATATCAGTGGCTCTGTCTTCTTCAGGCAGTCCTGGCAGTTTTCATGTAAACACTTTGTATGAGGCGTATGTCATACCGTTTTTATTTTTATGAAATATTATTCTAATTCAGTGTGCATGTCGAATGGCGATTAATTATTATTATTTTAGGTACTTATAATGATCCTTCTTTAGAAATAGACACATGGTTATGGAGTGTATATACTCCCTCTAGTGGTTAGATGCAATGCTGCATTGTAATTATTATTATTAAGACAAAACAGGACTAGAGACTACAGCCGTGGCCAAAAGTTTTGAGAATGACACATATATTAATTAGTCTGCTGCTTCAGTTTTTATGATGGCAATTTGCATATACTCCAGAATGTTATGAAGAGTGATCAGATGAATTGCAATCATTGCCATGAAAATTAACTTAATTCCATAAAAAAATAATTCCACTGAATTTGTGAAGAAGGCTTCAGAGCACCCAAGAAAGTCCAGCAATCGCCAGGACCGTCTCCTACAGTTGATTCAGCTGCGGGATTGGGGTACTACCAGTGCAGAGCTCAGGAATGGCAGCAGGTGGTGTGAGGACATCGGGACCCACAGTGAGGAGAAGACTTTTGGAGGATGGCCTGGTGTCAAGAAGGGCAGCAAAGAAGCCACTTCTCTCCATGAAAAACATCACGGACAGACTGATATTCTCAAAAAGGTACAGGGACTGGACTGCTGAGGACTGGGGGAAAGTCCTTTTCTGATTGTTTGGGGCATCTGGAAAAAACCTTGTTTGGAGAAGAATAGCTCAGCGCTACCATCAGTCCTGTGTCATGCCAACAGTAAAGCATCCTGAGATCATTCATGTGTGGGGTTGCTTCTCAGCCAAGGGATTCGGCTCACTCACAGTTTTGCCTAAGAACACAGCCATGAATAAAGAATGGTACAAAAACATCCTCCGAGAGCAACTTCTCCCAACCATCCAAGAACAGTTTGGTGAGGAACAATGTCTTTTCCAGTATGATGGAGCTCCTTGCCATAAGGCAAATGTGATAACTAAGTGGCTTGGGGAAGAAAACATCAAAATTGTGAGTCCATGACCAGGAAACTCCCCAGACCTTAATCCCATTAAGAACTTGTGGTCAATCCTCAAATTCTGACAAACTCCAAGCATTGAATGGGCTGCTATCAGTCAGGATGTGGAGAGCACTGGAGCAGCAGACTTTGAAAAAATGAACAATTGTGTCACTCTCAAAACTCTTGGCCATGGCTGTAGATGTGCTGAAGTTGTGATATATTAGTCATACTTATTATATACCGTATTTTTCGGACCATAAGACACACTTTTTTCCCCAAAAAAAATGCAGGAAAGTGTCCCTGAGTGTTATGGTGCGAATGTAGCAGCCAAACCCGTCGCCGACGGGAGCCCACAGTCAAATGACGAGCGCCGCTGTCACTTTTCACACATTGAGAAGACAGAGCAGCCCCAGCGGCAGAACGGGGTACTGCAGCAGCGGTCGCTCGGGCTGCTCTGTCTTCTGAGTGTCAGGCGCACCTGTGATGACATCATCACAGTGGGCACGGCGGAAAATCTGAATAGGTCTCCCTGTCAGCTCTGTCCTAAGGCACAGGTAGGGCTGCATTGTATGGGCACTCTGGTGATTGGCTGCATTGCATGAACACTGGTATATGGCTGCATTTCATGGGACTGGTATATGGCTGCATTTCATGGGACTGGTACTGTATATGGCTGTATTTCATGGACTCTGGTATATGGCTGCATTTTATGGGACTGGTATATGGCTGCATTTCATAGGACTGGTATATGCTGTATTTCATGGCACTGGTGCTGTATTACTGTATATGGCTGCATTTCATGGACTCTGGTATATGACTGTATTTCATGGACACTGGTATATGGCTGCACTGGTAAATATTTTAGTACACCATTTGGTTCAGAATATTTTTTTTTCTTGTTTTCCTCTTCTAAAACCTAGGTGCGTCCAGGGTCGGCCCTACCATGGGTCCCAGTGGGTCCATTGGACCCAGGCAGCACTTTGAGAGAGGCAGCAAATTGAACCACAGCTGATTCCCCTTCTATTTACCCAGCAAATTGATGACCAAGATTTTTTTCCAGAAGTTTTGTGTGTCATGATGACAACTGCCCCACCCCGGGCTGCCTAGCCTGCACCTATACTGCCCTAGCCTGCCTATATACTACCCTAGCCTGTCTATATACTACCCTAGCCTGTCCACATACTACCCTAGCCTGTCCACATACTACCCTAGCCTGTCCATATACTACCCTAGCCTGTCCACATACTACCCTAGCCTGTCCACATACTACCCTAGCCTGTCCATATACTGCCGTAGCCTGCACCTATGCTGCCCTAGCCTGCCTATATACTACCCTAGCCTGCCTATATACTACCCTAGCCTGCCTATATACTACCCTAGCCTGTCCATATACTGCCGTAGCCTGTCCATATACTACCCTAGCCTGCCCCTTGGAATTGAACATAACTGTATGTCATATAATTTTGCATATAGACAAGGTGCTGTTGCATGTAAATCTGATTTCCTGACAAATGTAAGTTTAGTTTTCATTATCCTAATTTAAAATAATGGATGTGGGGGCCTTTTGGTGGGTGTGATTAATTTTTTTTTTTGGGGGGGGGGGCAGCATTTCATTCTTGGACCCAGGAAGCACAATGTCTTGAGCCAGCCCTGGGTGCATCTTATGGTGCAAAAATATATACCGTATATATATATATATATACATATATATATACACTTACATAAAAAACTGTAAGGACTCATCCCACTTTATAAATGGATATTAAACATTATAAATGTTCTTGTTTCTTTTTTCATCATAGAAAGCATTTGAATCTCTCAGAGATTTCCCAGGTTTATGTCAAATGTAAGATGTTATCCGTTCATATAGTCATTGATTATCTACTAATGTGTGCAGTGAACCAACATTTCCAAATCACCAAATTACAAACCATTAAACCACCAATTACGTGAACAAGAAATTTTAAAAAAAGCAAACATTTCAAACAATTGCAATTTTAAGTAACCAAAATACAGCTAGACTTGTTTTGCTTTGTCAAATATCTCTGAAGCTAAACCTGGTTTTCATTTTGGATGCAGTAGGAAAAGGTTAAAAAACCTAATATTTTTGGTCTCATTGGGGAGATTCTCCTGTTCTTCTCATGTTGGAGACACGGAAATTGTAAGGAAATCTCTCCTATGTGAGAAGAAATCTTGAGGCAAATCGTCACCACATCAGGTGTCCCCATTGGAGGGTTTCCATCCCTGCGTCCATACAATTAATCATAAAATTTCCCTTGATTTTATCGCTGGTGAAAGAAGTCAAACGAGTTTTGTATTTATGTTCAAGTTTAAATCCAGCCTCAGGTCTGACAGAGAAATAAATGATGTGTCTGGGCAGATTTTTCTGCACATGGTTTACCAGAGAGATTTCTGTCCTGTAGAACCGGACATTTCACATTCCTCCGGGTTTACAAGTTTAGGAGCTAAAAAATCAGCCAACTGTGCGTATAGAGAAGAGACGTTCATCCAAACACAACCCAACGTCTGGGAGATTTACCTTCATCCTCCTCACATTTATAGAGCAGATAGTGATGATGATGATGATATTTACAATAAAAATAATAATAATAATAATAGTGATGATGATGATATTTACAATAAAAATAATAATAATAATAATAATAGTGATGATAATAATAATAACACCAATAATAATAATACAAATAATGATTATGCTAATTAGGATTATGAGGATGATGATGATAATAATAATAATAATACAAATAATGATGATATTAATTATGATGATGAGAATGGTGATGATGATAATAATAATAATAATAATAATAATTATAATGATTATGCTTATTATGATTATGAGGATGATGATAATAATAATAACACTAATAATAATAATAATAATATGAATAATGATGATATTAATTATGATGAGGATGGTGATGATGATGATGATAATAATAACACTAATAATAATATTCATAATAATACATATAATGATTATGCTAATTATGATGATGAGGAGGATGATAATAATAATAACAGTAATAATAATAATAATAATAATAGTATCATCATTATTTGTATTATTATTATTTATGATGATGACGATAACAATACTGATGATGATAATAATAATAATAATAATAATAAAGATAATTATGATATTAATTATGATGATGAGGATGATGATGATTATGATGATGATAACACTAATAATAATAATACAAATAATGCTTATGCTAATTATGATGATGAGGGTGATGATGATAATAATAACACTAATAATAATAATAATAATAATTATTATTAATATTATTAGTAGTAGTAATAGTAGTAGTAAAAATAATAACTAAGAAATTAACTCTTTCACACCAGAAGTCCCCCTTTCACATCTGAGTTTCTCCCATCACAGCAGAGTCCCCCTTTCACAGCAGAGTCCCCCTTTCACACCAGTGTTCCCATTTCACTTTAAAATCACCCTTTTAACATTCTTCATAACATCAAAACCCTGTTTCACAGTAAAGCCACCCCTTCACATGAATCACCCTCTTTCACATCGGAGTGCCCCATTTCATAACAGAGTCCACAGCATCACATGTGAGTCCCCCTTTCACAGAAAAGTCTCCATTTGAATTCAGAGGCCCCCCCCCCCCCCCACATTAGAAGTCCTCCAAAACATCAAAGCCAAGTTTCCCCTTCACATCACAACCCCCCTCCCTCCATTACATCAGAGCCCCCCTATCACAGCAGGGTACCCATTTCACATCAGAGCCCCATCCCCTTTTTACATCAGAAGTCCTCCATAAGATTAAAGCCCCCTTTCACATCAGAGCCACTCCTTCACATCAATATCCCCCTGCACATCAGCGTTTCCCATGTCACCTCCCTATTATATCAGAGCCCCCCTCCCGTTCTATCAGAGTCTCCCTTTCTATCAGAGTCTCCCTTTCTATCAGAGTCTCCCTTTCACATCAGAGTTTCTGCAGACCAGATGTGGCCAGAAGGCCATAGTTTGGAGACCGCTGCCTAAATGCTTTGACGTTTCATTGAAAACGAATGGCATTTCAATGTACTAAGGCATGCAGGACGTGGGCCACACATTGCAGTAAATCACGCATTGCCATGTGCATTTCCACAGCACCAGTGAGGTGTAAATGGGCTCAAAGCATGGTGCTGACATTGTATGCAGGGATCTGTAGGAGAGGTGGTGACGTCTGATGACACCTGAGAAATTCATGCAGAAAAGGAAAGGGAGAGCCGGTCCCACCCAAATTTGTACTGCACCACAGACTCTGCATTCCTTCTCCTCCTCCTCGTGTCTTCGCTCTCCTCGCTCAGTCACTGTCCCTGCTGGAAGCCATACGCTGACTATAGAGCCCATTCCTCAGAGACGGGCCACAACTTGTACAAAAGTTGGACAATTGCACAATGTTTGTGTTGGGGGCGTTATTCGTAATCTCATCGCTCGCAGCGCCTAGTAAGTATGATTTGGCTTTAAAATATTATTTTGTTTTATCGATCGGCTTGCCTTTCCAGGAGTTCTTTTCATCGTCTTTCATCCACTTGAACTTGAACTAAACTTGAAGTGTCTGTGAGCTCCAACAGTGAGCCTCTCCTATCTGCCTCCTTTAGGTCTATTAAATTTGCCATCTCTTAGATCTGTTTGATAAGAGCAAAGAAACATTTGTCGATCAGCCAGAAATCTTGCAATCTTGTAACTTTCCTTAGGGTTCATTCACAGGAGCTTTGATTTCTGAAGAGCAATCCACATTTAGATCGCTATTCAGAGAGCATTTGACTTGCCTACTTTAACACCTTGAAGCCCACACTACTGCGTGTATTGCACATGGTTGTGGGCAGTGGCAGCCGCTCCATTAGCAGTGCAGGGGCGCCGCTCCCCTAATCCATGCGCCCAGCTCCCCTAATCTACATGTGGGGCTTCGGACGCATGGATTCCAATGGGTTTATGGGTTTAGGATATATCTGAATCTCCGAATAATGAAAATTGAGTCTGAATATTTATTTGGAATGAAGTGAACCGCACATGTAATCAGGGGGGTACAGGCAGTACTGTCGTAAGGGGCCCCAGTGTCTCAAGGGGCCCTTACAACAAAGACTTTAGCATACTTTAACATTGGAGTCCATGGGAGGGGGACCCCCGGTTTGGGGACACCGTTCTCCTGAATCATAGCCGATAAAAATACCAAACTTGGGTCACATAGAGAGGGCCCCTTGGGCAACAACTGATCCAAGTTTGGGACCTCCAGCACCCAGGATTCGGCCATATTGGGTCCTCAAACTGACCCGTCATTGACCGGCAATCGTCGGATGAATTTCGGACATAACATTAGAGTCTATGGGATGGGGCACCCGGTTTGGGGACACCGTTCTTCCGAACCAATAGGCGATAAAAATACCAAACTTGGGTCACATGGAGAGGGTCCCCTGGACCACAACTGGTCCAAGTTTGGGATCTCCAGCACCTATGGTTCGGCACAAGGTCTTATTGTAAGCTTCAGGTGAGGCTGTGCTGCCTGTGCACTGTTTTTTTAACCCCTTGGATCCCATACTAGCATGCATTGCACACTTCACCTGAATGGGTCATGCTTGGCAGGCTAAATCTGGTAAGTGTGACAGGGTGTATAATTCCTACTGCGGAGCGACATGTGTACACCCCTGGGCAGTGGGCGGATGTGGTGGGATGGCCAGTGGGTGGGCCCTGGGGAATGTTAGTGGTCAGATGGGGGTCCAGGTCTAAAGCTGTGTAAGATTTCTGATGGTGCCCTGCATGTAATGCATGTGGTTGCTTCAGCTTTCATGAGGTTAAAGTGGTTGTAAAGGCTGAAGGTTTTCTACCTTCCTGTATTGTATGCATGAAGGTGAAAAACCTTCAGTGTGCTGCTCCCCGCACAGCCCCCCCCCCCCCCGAATACTTACCCGAGCCCCCTCTTGATCCAGTGATGTGCATGAGAGCCTCGGCTGTCTCCCCCTCCCCATGGGCTGTTTCGACATGATTTCTATCCAAAATTTGTTTCATATATCCATTGTTACGAATCAATTCGGGTTTCGGGAAGTTATTTTGGACAATTGGCTTGATTCGTTATTATCGGAAGATTACTCATGTACTGTGTTTGGGTTGGATGGAGGTGGATCCATCAGAATCTGCAAATTATAACATAAGGAATGGAAGGAATTTCATTTCAGATTCATTTGTTATGTTATGATTTGGAGATTCTGCTGGACCCACCTCCATCCAACCCAAACACAATAAGCCGGAAGCATCTTATTTCACTTTTGTACCTTCCTGTATTTATTGCAATACATTTCCATTTCATATGTAGTGTATTTTTTATAATAAGGAAAAATGTTAATGCAACATAAAAACAAAAAGGATCCGAATCAATTCGGATCATTTGTTATATTGCTACGTTATTTTGGATGCTTCAAACAATAACTACCTAACGACCACCACACCCGCGTACTGCGGGCGAGCAGCTGCTGTAGGCAAAACGACACACTGGTACATCGCTACTTACTTCTGGGTTTAGGGTGCCCCCCGGCTGGTTCCCGCTGTGATTGTGCACAGCCAGAGTCTGGCAACAAGGTCCTGACCAATGATTTATGGCCGGGACCTGCTGATCAGCTGTGTGCAATCACAGCCCAGGCCCGCGCCTAATGACGGCTACAGCGCAGGCCTTAATTGCCGGGAGACGTCCTCCCAAGCATGCGCTGTCTGTGTGTCCCTGCAGGGCCATGCAAGGTGCGCTCTGTGATCACTGAGTCTATGAGACCCGGCCCCTTACCACGTGATCAGCTGTCAGCCAATGAACAGAAGATCGTTAATCTGCTTTTTTTTCCCCCTCACGCTGAAAGCGTGAAGGAAAAAGAAAGCCAATCACTGGCTTCTGACAGAGGGACATTGGTCTCGAACAGGGAGAGGCACTGCTGCTATGCAGCGTCCTCCAGTGCCACCTGCCAGTGCCCGCCAGTGCCACCTAAAGGTGCATATCAGTGCCACCTACCAGTGCCCACCAGTGCCACCTATCAATGCCCACCAGTGCCATCCATTAGTGCCCATCAGTGTTGCCAACCAGTGCCCATAAGTGCCTCATCATCAGTGCCATCCACCAGTGCTGCCTAACAGTGTCACCTACCAGTGCCCATCAATGCCACCCATCAGTGCCCATCAGTGCCAAATATCAGTGCCCTTCAGTGCCACCCATCAGTGCCACCTCTCAGTGCCACCTATCAATGCCCACCAGCGCCAAATACCAGTGCCCATCAGTGCCACCTTATCAGTGCCTATCAGTGCAGCCAATCAGTGCCCATCAGTGCAGCCTATCAGTGCCCATCAGTGCTGCCTCATCAGTGCACATAAATGAAGGAGAAAAATATCTGTTACCTGTTTTAAAATTTTTATAACAAACTATGATTTTTGTGTTTTTTTTTCCAAATTTTCGCCCTTTTTCATTTTTTAGCAAGAAATAAAAAATTCAGCAGTTATTATATACCACCAGAAGAAAGCTCTATTTGTGTGAAAAAAATGATAAACATTTCATATGGGTACAGTGTAGCATGACGGCGCAATTGTCATTCAAAGAGTGACAGCACTTAAAGCTGAAAACTGGCCTGGGCTGGAAGGGGGTTTTAGTGCCCAGTAAGCAAGGGGTTAATAGTTGTATAGCACCCTGGTGTTACACAGGGCTGCTAACAAATTTAGTTGTGCTGGGTGGTAACTAGCTTGGCTAATTGGTAGGGGATTCCCTGCCTTTTCCCCTAAGCCTGAATCTGGTGAATCTCTCTTTTCTGTCAATAGGTGGCACTGCTGCCTTGGGTATTAGAATGAAAAGATCACAGTGAGTAAAGGTTATGAATAGACATATTTTCTCAGCCAATCAGAATAGCTACTTTGTATGCTGGGATAGCAGGGATTATTTGTTTCTTTTATAAATAGACTCCAAGGTGTTAGGTTCAGTATGCTTAAATTATAAAGTCTTATGTCTTCCTGGAATGGACAAAAAATAATCCTCTTTTTTCCCTAAATCAGGTCATTCTCTCACCTGCATAGAATGCATGTCTACAAACTCCACATCATGTACGGGTGAAGCTGTAACCTGCCCCAGCGGCTATGCTTGTGCAACCTCATATACAGAATCCACCGTGGGTAAGTTAGGTTTAAATGCTGACTGTAATCAAAACAGATCCTGAATGAGGACCGGTGTGCATTGAATCCAGCAGAACTGAACAGTAAAAAAAAAGTGGGCGTGGCTAATCTACAGTGGGCGTGGCTAAATAGGCATGGGTAAAGAAACAAATGTTTTTAGGCTATTGTGTCTTTAGGCCAAATGTTTTTTCACTCATACAGAATTAAGTGAATCAGGAAAATGTTCAATTATGGCCACTAGATGGAGCTGATGTAATAATATTATTATTTTTATTATTATTAATAATATTTATTATGATTTCCTGCTTCATCCAGTGACTATAATGTGGGTGTATGACAGTCTGGAAGACCAAAGTTTACCATTTATAAAGCTTGTCTGAGATTTCAGAAAACAGGGGCTTGGAACTGAAGTTACACACTGCAGAGCTCAGTGAGGAGAGTTCTGAGAGCTGATTGGAGGGAAGGGACAGAAACAGAGCTGAGGTTGTCAATCACAGGCTGTGTGCTGGAGCTCCCTCTTCGTCACCTTTTTTATCTTGGGGTCAGGAAAACCTGTCTGAAGTGATTCCAGCAGATAGAAGCAGGAGTAGACAGAAATTACACTTAGTGCTCTTAGTTGAGACAAGTACACACTGTAGAGGGATATGCTTTGTTCATATTTCCTGTCTGAGGTTTATAACAAAATAGAAAGTGAGCCTATAAGACCCCTTTCACACGGGTGGCTGTTCTGCCGTTGCTAAATGCAAGCCAGATACCAGACTCCAAATCACAATGATTACTTGCATTTGTACATTTCGATTAGCCACGGTTACATGCAGCTACGTTTAGCTATTGATTTTCTATATTTGTTGCCATTGCTATCCGTAGATGGCACTGCTTTTACCTGCAGATAGCTGCAGATTCGTGCAGATAGCTGCAGATTCGTGCAGATAGCTGCAGAACATCGTTCCTGGATGCATTCCAATCCATTTTTTTTAATCGTTCTAATTCATCTGTAACAAAACCATTGCTAAATGCAGAGTGTGAAAGGGGCCATAGGAAAGCATTGTCACAGTATAGCTGCGGTAGATAACTTCATCTATCCACAGCTAAAAGCTGAATTCTATCCGTCCGTGTGAAAGGGGCCTAAAACTGGACTGTCCAGTGCAAAACTGATTGGGTGGAAATCTTTAGAATTGAATTAGCCACAGTCAGAGCCAAGGTTGGAGACCCATTCACATTTCTGCTGACACAGCCTTCTGGAAGAATGTTATATACATGGAAGCCCCTTTGAACCAGGTCTGGAACCATTTTGGTGGTCATGTTGGTGCGGTTGGTGGAGGGTGAAAAGATTTTACCACAATGTAAAAAGTTCATATTTATAAAACTATTTACTGTCCATTGGTGACAGGTGGACAGAACTCTACAAGATACGTCCGGTCATGTGCACCTCAAAACCTTTGCAACAAAACGGGAAGCATTACCACCCGTGATGGCACCATGAAGATGTCCACCTCCTGTTGCTTTTTGGATAACTGCACCGAGCCCATTCTACCAGGTAAGTGCAATACTTAAACAAGGACCTAAATATTATATAAAGTGTACATTCAGCTCTCTATGTGGTACCATCTGTGGAAGTTTATACCAGGATCATTTTCTAATTAGTACCAAAACTGGAGTAAAGTGCTCTTCAGTTATCAGGAATCTCCTATTTGTAGCTTATAAGTAGTCATGTGCGACTTGTTTTGTTATGAATCGAAATTCAGACAAAATTTGCGTGATTGGGAGATTTGGATGAATCCAAACCTCCAATTCACAAAAGTAATGAATTTCAACAAATCCGCAATTATAATAAAAACAACTAATTAATTTGAATGGCCTCCCAACCCCAATACAAAAAGAATCTTATTAGAATATTCACGCTACACTCACTAGAATGAAAAGGAATGGATCTGAATCAATTCAAATAATTTGTTATTAGACGTGTTCAATTTGTTACGAATCGAAATTCGGACACATTTTCTATTACTTTGAGATTCAGATGTATCACAATAGTAACGAATTTCAAGTAGAAGTAAAAAGTTCAGGGTCTGGAGGAGGACCAGAGGGGGGGGGGGGGCTGGAGTCAGCTGTCGGAGACCAGGGGAGGTGGAGATGGGGGGGGGGGTGCTGCGGCTGCACAGAGAGGTGTAGGATCTGGTGTGGGAGTTCTCTTCTCCTCTCTGCTGCTGACCGCCAAGAAAAGATGGGGCGGAGGTGTACAACAGCTGCAGAAGAGGCCACATGAAATGGCTCGGTGGGCCATTTATATCAGCACTGCTCTCATCAAGGACTGCCTGGTGTCAAGAAAGACAGAAGAAGAGGACGGGGCTCAGATAGCAATCCAGGAAACACATCTGAAGAGATGGAGAGAAAAGTTGCAGTTGGTGTAGGGTTATCAAGTCCAACCTATGTGTGTGTTTTTAATATCAGTATTAAAATGTATACCCCACAATGTTGTGGTCCCTTAGGTGTGCATCTAATAGTTTTTTGAAATTTTCTAGACTCCCAGCAGAGACTACTGCTTGTGGAAGAGAATTTCACATCCTCACTGCTCTCACCGTAAAGAACCCTCTACGCTTTTTAAGTCTAAACCGCGTTTCTTCCATTGTTAGTAAATGGCCACGCGTCTTTGTGTTTTGTACCTACTGTGGGGTTAACAGTACAGTATTTGTACATTGAAATCATATCCCCTCTCAAGCGTCTCTTCTCCAGAGTGAAAAAGTTCAGTGCTTGTAATCTTTCCTCATAACTTAGGTCCTCCAATCCCTTCTTAAGCATTGTGGCCCTTCTCTGTACCCTTTCCAATACCAGGACATCTTTCCTGAGGACTGGTGCCCAGAACTGGATGGCATACCCCAGGTGCGGCCTCACCAGAGACTTGCATAGTGGGAGAATTATTGATTTATCTCTGAAGTTAATCCCTTTCTTGATGCATGCCAACACTTTGTAAGCTTTGTTTGCAGCAGCTTGGCATTGCATGCCACTGCTGAGCCTGTTCTCCACCAGGACCCCTAGGTCTTTTTCCATCCTAGATTCCCCCAGAGGCTCTCCCCCTAGTGAGTAGTTTGCTTTTTTGTTCTTGTCACCCAAATGCATTATCTTACATTTTTCTACGTTAAATCTCATCTGCCACTTGTCTGCCCACTCCATTAATTTATTTTCCTTGTACATTGAAAATTATGGAATCCATTGTCAAGATGACCAGCGGGGAGAGTGGCCAACTTCTGATTTCCACCATTTGCAAAACATAACTGTTTCTCTCTGTTCTGATTTAAAGTGCCATCAGTCAGCCCTCAACCCAACGGAGTGACCTGTCCCTCCTGCCAATCATCTTCTTCCAGCTGGTGTTACAATACACAGACGGTGGACTGTTCTGGAGAGGCGACTGTGTGTGCTCTTTATTCTACTACCATAAACGGTAAGGCATTTACCTTTTTTGGAAATATATATATATTCTGCAAGTGAGTTGTGTCAATCTGGTACCACCAGCAATCCCTGAAGGTAATACCAATTGAAGAACCCCTATGGGTGGGACTTTCAAGGTGGGGGAACCAAGGATCATCGAAAACACATCTACATATGTATCAAATCCACATTTATTTTCACATAAAAATTACAAAAATGTTGTAAAAATGACAAATAAACCAATTAGAATATAAACGTATTCTGTTAGAATATTGGATTGTTCAAATGCAGCCGACTCGCACACATCTGCGTGTCAGTTCCTTAACATCATTCTGCCATCCTACGAAAGAGGAAGAAAGTCCGACGCGTTTCAGGTTCAAGTCTTTCGTCAGGGGGGTGTAGCAGAATGCAATTTATATATCTGGATGTACTTTGTCCAATAACAATACTCAAAAGGATTTCGCCTTCAGAGCTCAATGGATGAGGATTTCCTAGTCATATGGTGAATGGGAAAATGATGTGGAGATGTTTCAAATCACAGCTCAAGGACAAATACCTAGAGCCTTGCTGTATATTAAATGATCCTAGATGAGTTCTATCAAGTCAATGGGAGCAAAAGGAAAGGAGGGTGAATGCCAGAGAATTTTCCCCACCACTTCACAATAAAGCACAATGTTTTTCAGTCTGCCTTACACTTTTTCCATATAGTGATCCAAGGTAGGCAGCAGTATCAGACAGCAGTCAATATAGCTATAACGGGATCTACCATCATATACCAAAGGGGGGGGGGAGAGATACCTCCAATCACTCCAAACGCTCCCAAGACCAGGTCAGAAATGCCATTTTTGGAAAAATAGTTTATGCAAGCAAGAGTCTGCCAACATATTCAGTAAAATGAAGTATCCCGATCAGAATGCTATTTGCATGGCATTTGCATGTTCTTCCTGTGCTTATGTCGGTTTCCTTCGATTTTTTTCCCCACATTCCAAAGACCTGTTGGTAGCTTAATTGTCAAAACAATTGATGCCACTCTATGCTACTTTCTAAACCACTTACTATCCACCCCATAACAGAGTTACTGCTACAGGGTGGCAGGATCACATATATATATGTGATTCAGCCTGCAGGGGGCGTGATTAATCACAGCAGAGGCTGATCTGTGGGCGCCGGGCACTGGATGTCCTCCGACACGTGCCGATCAAAAATTCAATAAATATATACCATAGTTTGTAGACGCTACAACGTTCGTGTAAACCAATCAATATACGCTTATTGGGATTTCTTACCGCAAACATGTAGCAGAATACATATTGGTCTAAATGTATGAAGAACTTTGATTTTTAATTTTTTTTATTGGATGTTTTAAAAGCAGAAATATTATTTAGTTTTTTTTTCAAAATTGACACTTTTTTTTGTTTGTAGCGCAAAAAATAAAAACTGCAGGGTTGATCAAATATCACCGAAAGAAAGCTCTATTTGTGCGAAAAAAATGACATAAATTTTGGTTACAACGTCGCACGACTGTGCAATTGTCAGTTAAAGTAACACAGTGCCGTATCGCAAAAAATGTCCTGGTCATGAAAGAGGGTAAATCTTCCAGAGGTCAAGTGGTTAAAGCAGTTCTTCTCCCTCGGAAAAAAAATTAAGAAGCTACTAATACTGTAGGTTCTGTCTTTTAACCATTTCAGACCCAGAAGGATTTCCCCCTTTAGGACCAGAGCACTTTTTGCAATTCGCCACTGCGTCGCTTTAACTGACAATTGCGCGGTTGTGCAGCGTTGTACCCAAACAAAACTAACGTCCTTTTTTTCCCACAAATAGAGCTTTCTTTTGGTGGTATTTGATCACCTCTGCGTCATTTCTGATCACCGCTATAAACAAAAAAACAGCAACAATTTTGCAAAAAAAAAATGTTTTTCTTACTTTTTGCTAAAATACAAATCCAAAAAAAAAAAAAAAAAAAAATAATTTATTCATCAGTTTTGGCCGATATATATACTGCCTCATATTTTTGGAAAAAGAAATTGCAATCAGGGTATATTAATTGGTTTCCACAAAAGTTGCCGCGTTTACGAACGATGAGAATTAATTTATGGGGTTTTATTTATTTATTATTTTATTAGTAATGTCAGCGATCTGTGATTTTTAGCGGGACTGCGACATTGCGGCGGACACGTCTGACAATTTTGACACTTTTTTGGGACCACTGACATTTATACAGCGATCAGTGCTATGGAAATGCACTGATTACTGTGTAAATGTCACTGGCAGGGAAGGGTTTAACACTAGGGAGCGCTCTAAGGGTTAACTGTGTTCCCTGGGATGTGTTACTAACTGTATGGGGGTTGGGCTGACTGGGGGAGGAGAGTGATCGCGGCTCCCATATACAGAGAGCATGCAATCACACCCCCCCGACAGAACGGGGATCCCCTTGTTTACATTAGCGGTCACCGTTCTGTCTCTGCCGGGTAGCCGGTGGACACTGAGTCCGCCCTACCTGCTCCCGGGCTCCCCCGGCACACACTGAGCACACGCGCTCACAATCCGCAATCTCGCAGCTGCCGTCGGGTGACGGCGGTTTGCCATATCGAGCTAAGTTGCCGCCGTCAAGCCAGGGGGGGGGGGGTTTACAAACATGTTACACCAAACCAGGGGCGTAACTACAGGGGTTGCAATTGCAACCGGACTCCATGCTCCAGGGGGCCCATGTGCCTCCCTTGTACACCTGGATAGGAGGGATGGTGGGAGCTGTGTGCTTCCCTGGTCCCCTCCACAGAGCTGCTGTCTTCCCCCCTCCTCTCTCCTGCCAGCTGCTGTAGAAGATGAGCCATGATGGAGAGATGGGAACAGGTCGGTAAATTTGTCATTTTCCGGCTCCTTCCTTTTCTGAATGGACAGAGTCAGTGATTGGTTCCAATTGGTTCATTCATAACTGAAGCATAGTAAACAGTGTTTACTATACTTCCGTTTCTGAATGAATGGAAGGCTCGGTGCACAGATATTCGTTTATGTCAGTGGCACTGTAATAAAGGGACCCACAATGGGAGTAAAGGACCCCAGGATCAGTGGGAAGAGGGAAGGGCCCTGGCCAGGGGTTAGGGGGGCCCTTCATTATTTCTTGCAACGGGGCTCTGAAGGTTCCAGTTACGCCTCTGCACCAAACACTTAGGCTGGGTTCACATATGAACTGCATGTGGCTCACAGCAGGGGTCCAGTGCGTCCTGGTTCACCAGTTCAGGTCCGATTTCAGCCCGAATTTTGGGCTGAATTTGGACCTGAAATGGACCAAAAGTCGCACAGCGTTTTTGTGAAAAACGCACCGGACCTGCTGCGGAGATATGTGAACCGGCTCCATAGAGAGCCGGTCAAAATCTCCTGCTATTGCGAATTGGATTCTGGGAACTCGCAACCAATTCGCAATGGTGTGAACCCAGCCTTACTGGACCTTTGCACTTAGTGGTCTTGTGGATGGCATGAAAGACCAATGTTGATGCATTTGTCTTATGCTTAGAAATCCATAATAATGGAACAGAATTGTATACACAGCACACACATACAAACTCATACACTTCTAGTTCTTTGCATTGTCTACTCCTTTTTTTTTTTCAACAGGAGGCTTGGCCTCCATTCGTGGTTGCACCCAACAAGGAACCTGTGGTAGTCAGAAATACAGTGTCAATGGAACAGCTATTACGTACCAGTCTACCTGCTATTGTGGAGGTATTAGAATTGTTTGAGCTCATGCAGTTATGTAATAAATTATTTGGGAATATTATAAGGGAACAACCAGACACCTTGGGTGAGTTGGCCAGGTGCAATTCCCCTTCCCCCCAGCAGGGGGAATTGCATGTGGACAGAGGAGGTGATCAGTGCGCAGATGGTGTAAATAGCTGGAACCAATCTTCTGTGTGTCTCTCCCTGCAGCAACTGAAAGCCAGCATCTCCTCTTTCCATCCGTCAGCTTTCAGCTGCTGCAGGGAGAGCCAAAAAAGATCAGCCCCAATAATTTCCAACACCTGCCACAATGATGAGCAACTCCTGTCCACTATCAGATTCCCCCCTGCTGCCTATACCCCCCGGCGTGCCCCACCTTCTTCCTCCCCAGCGATGCCAGCTTTTCTCCTCTTCCGCTAGCAGCTGCAGGCACACAATGGGATATTCAGGATGAAGAACTGGGGAAGAGGTTGATTAATATGTCCAAAAAAATGGCAGACAAGAAAACAATCAACAAGCATGGAGGAGAGGAAGCCGCTCAGGTGAATAAAAATCACCTTACCTCCAGGTGCTCATCCAGCCTGCAATTATGGATTATGATTAAGCGAACGAAGGTTCGTGAAACGCGTTAATCCATCTGCACATTTCTGCCATGCCTTGTATGTTCCTGCCTGTACATTTTATGGATGTTATCTTGAAACTTTGGATTTTTCAATAAAATCACTACTTAAGCTTCACCTCTATTGAGAGCCATCACAACTCTTTGAAGAAAACAATCCGCCAAGAAAGGGCTATGTAATTGAGTTGTCAATTAATATGTAATATACCAGCCTCTTTGTTTTCTAAATGAACTCAGTGAGTGATTAGTGCCGATCACTCACTGTGTTCATTCATAACTGAACCATTTTAAACTATGCCGCAGGTCACCCCCTAGTAGGGACCCCAGTGCATTACTTTGCCCAGGGGCCAGTGGCTGCCCTCCTAATCCATGTGCCTGCCCCCTAATCTACATGCAGGGCGCCGGACGCATGGATTTCAATGTTTTTTTTTTAAGCACATGATTAGTGCCTGAGGCTCTACTTAACTTCAAAAAAGGGTGTTCTTGGGGTGCATTAATATTCGCTATTGTCTTCCTGATTCTCCTTCCAGCCAATCAGGAAGCGGGTCCTGAGACCCGATTGGCCAGGGAGTCTTAGGACTGGTCAGTCAGGTCTCAGGACCCACTTCCTGTAGAAGCAATGGCCCCAGCTGTTCTCAAGCTTTATTGAGGAGCAGCAGCCCTACCCCAGATCCTTGTCAACTGCCTCCTAAGGTAAGGAGACCTCTGATCGCTGCCTTCCCGTCCACCTCCCGCAGGGGGGTGGCGTTAGTTTGCCTGAGACCCGATTGGCCAGGAAGTCTTAGGACTGGCCAGTCAGGTCTCAGGACCCACTTCCTGTTCAGCTGGGAGGAGAAGCAACGGCCCCGGCTGTTCTCAAGCTTTATTGAGGAGCAGCATCCCTACCCCAGATCCTCGTCATCTGCCTCCTAAGGTATGGATGCCTCTGATCACTGCCTTCACCGTCAACCTCCCATGGGGAGGGTGGCATTAGTTTTCCACCCCCTCCCCAAAATTTTGAACACCAGCCACCACTGCCAGGGGTCCATGATGTTATTAGCACTGAGGTGGGCTTAGAGAAATCAAAACCCTCACCCTACCACCACCATTCCCCTCACAATTATTAGGAAATGTAATAGAGCCTTCTTAAAACAGAAGATATTTGTCCATCACAGACAGTTTATTCTGATCTTACTTTTTCATATGTTCACTCATCTGTAGATGATAGTAATATAGTTACATAGTTAGTCAGCTTGAAAAAAGACACAAGTCCATCGTGTTCAACCAAAAAAAAACAAAAAACAAAAAACACATTTTTATACATATATATATATTTATATATATACACACACATATACATACACAACCAAATCATCCCATATACAATCCTTCACCCACAGTTGATCCAGAGGAAGGCAAAAAAACCTCAGCAAAGCCAATGATCCAATTTGCTATAACGGGGGAAAAAATTCCTTCCTGATTCCCCGAGAGGCAATCGGATTCACCCTGGATCAACTTTACCTAAAAATGTTAGTACCGCGTTATATTATTTACATGAAGGAAAGAATCCAGGCCTTTTTTAAAGCAATCAACTGTGCTGGCCAAAACCACCTCTGGAGGGAGTCTATTCCACATTTTCACAGCTCTTACTGTGAAGAAACCTTTCCGTATTTGTAGATGAAATCTTTTTTCCCCTAGGCATAAAGAGTGCCCCCTTGTCCTTTGTGATGACCTTAAAGTAAATAACTCCACACCAAGTTCACTATATGGACCACTTATATACTTGTACATGTTGATCATATCCCCCCTTAATTTCCTCTTCTCAAGAGAATAAATTCAGATCCTCTAATCTTTCCTCATAGCTGAGCTCCTCCATGCCTCTTATTAGTTTAGTTGCCCTTCTCTGCACTTTCTCCAGTTCCCTGATATCCTTTTTGAGGATATGGGAGTAAGATGGTATAAGAAACCTGTGTGACACCAATGAGAAGCTAAATGAACTGATACAGGAAGGAAGCCATGCGCAAACATTCAAATATTTGCACCCAGTTTACCTAAGTGTGTGACCTATTCATTCTGGCTCACCCATCTTTAGTTGTTTGAATTATCAGGGAAGGAAGAACTTGCTCCTGATTTTAGAGAATTCTAGGAGAGAAGTGAGGGAAATGTGTAATTGGTTAGGGAAAGAGACTAATTGTCATTTTTTTCTAATTTAAGGTAATTCTAGCAACACCTATTGCCCAGACACCAATGTAACCTGTCCTCCTGGCACCATCTGTGCAAAAGTTCGAACTCTAAGTACTGTTGGTAAGTTGAACAAGCATTTTCCTCAACTGTACTTGAGTAACATGACTATGTGGAAAGACTGGTCCTCTTTAATAAGCAATTTACTCTTTTCCAGGTAGCCCAAGTGAAATAAATAGGACTGCATGTTTACCAATATACCAGTGTGGAATCTCCAGTAGTGCCACCTTTCTCGGTGGCACATTGAGATTGATGACCATCTGTTCCACTAATAACTGCAATCGAAACAATCCAGCTTGTAAGTGATCATTTGCATAGTATACCATGTCAGTTTTTGGGACATGGTATGCTTTTGAGTATATTTTTTTTCTGTGGTATTGGGAATTTTGTTTGTTTTTTTTTTAATACTAACTCCGTTACTGTCAGTAAGATGTCAGTTTCCAGGGGTCTGTGGCCGTGTGCGCGCACCTGGGCGCGCCAAAGCGGCCTGTTTAACTTAACAGCACCCTGCAGCAGATGCTGTCCATTCTACAGTGTTCCGGTGACCTGTTTACCCCCCAGTGTTTGCTCTGAGAAGACTTCCTGCTCCTGTGACCCCGGCTTCCCTTCTGGACTTTGCTGCTATCTGCCTGCCTTGACCTCTGACTGTTTACAACCTCTCCTGCCTGTGCCCTTTGTACTTTAGTTGCCTGCCCGTTACCGACCCAGCCTGTACCCGACTACCTGTTTGCCTGATCCCTCTGAATTTCGCTGCCAACCAGTTGCCGTCCCGAACCGCACCACTATCCTTCAGTCTGTACGAGCTTCAGTGGACTCCTACCAGACAATAGAGACTTGTCCAGCCCTCGTGCTCCCCTGCGCTCCCTGTCTGCACTACCAGGGGTTCGGGGGCCAGGGCCGCAAGAGAGGTTGCCCCCGCATAAGCCAGACTCAACCACCAGGTACGTGACAGTTGTCTGTAGCAACCTGCCCTTTTCCAAAAAATAGTAAAATGACTAAAACTGCCATATCACCACCATCCATCCCATATAAGAAAGAATAACATTACAAACCCATCCTGAAATTCAATATTGGATATTGCTAGGCTACGGTTGGTTACACTAGCCAAAAACATGCTTACAGTCAAGGATTGCCTCAATCATTGTCTCATTTATTTAAAATCTTACAGGGCCAAGTCTTAATGCAACAGCCAATGGGGTGACGTGTCCTGCCTGTATGTCCAGTAATTCTGAATGGTGTCAAGCTGAAGCTACCATGAAATGCACCGGGAGTGAGACCGTGTGTATGGTCCACACTGAAAAACTGTTGGGTATGTCCATAGTGATTTTCCATTCCACTGATATTTTAGCTGTATTTTCATCAGTTGTTTATCATTATAGAATTTTGCTATTTGTATAAGCATTCCAATGCTATTTTTTTCCCTACAATAGGAATCCCACATGTCATGCGTGGCTGTACTACTAGAAGTAACTGTTATCTTGGCCAACTGTCTCACAATGCTAATGGATCTGCATTTGATTTTAAGTTTATTTGCCCTACAGGAGGTATGTAACAATAGTACTACATATGTATGGAAGAGTGATTGCCTAGAGAAGTCTACATATACCTGTTGCAGCCTCCTAAACTGTACCAGTCGAATGGTGGTATCTCGGAGTTCGCCACTAAACCCTGGCCACACACATTTTTTTTTTTCTTGTTCAAAGAGTTTATTGGAGCTTCAAGTCCCCACACACATTTTTATTACTAAATTACTAAAAGTAACTGCTGTCTTGGCCAACCACCTGTAACTCATAGTGTCAGCAGATCTGGATATGAATTGAAGTGCCCTACAGGAGGTACATCAAATGCACTAAGTAAGGTAGGGTGATTGTCTAGAGGTGCCTACTCATAGCTCTTACAATGTGCCAGTAGAATGGTGGTAACTCCAAGTCCCTTTTGGCACATCACTATGAAGGGCAGTCTACTTGGCTAATAGGGATGTGCAGAAGGCACGAAGGGAAGATCAAGCTTTGAAACCACCAGAAGTGCTGGAGTTTGGTCTGTTTAGAAAAGCTGGGCATGGTCATGAAGGTTTGGGAGGCTGCTGCAGGTATATGCCTAGCAGCCTACATTTTATACCCACAGCAGTTTTTTTTCCAATGACCCAAAGCAATAATTAGAGAAATCGAATGGGTCTGCCACTGTTGCCCTCCTACAGAAAGTATACCTTGGGCTGAAGGGAGGCACACAAGTACTGCCCATTAAAGTGTACGGTATGCCTTTCCTGAAAAAGTGGCCAAAAATGAGCCCTGAAACACATGGTTAGTAGTATTGGTCTGGTGGCACGGGATTATCTGGTGGCACCTCATCCCTTGTAATAATGGAAGTTCAATGCAAGAGAGTATGGGATTATAACGGTGCCAAAAAATAAGTCTGAAAAAGAGAAGTACATTTAGAGAAGGACATTTAATGTGGACACGCTGCACATGCCCCCCCCCACAGTGAGGATCATGGGCCTAGGGCTCCCTGGTGGATATTCAATATAGTGTTCGCAGGGGTGAGTGGACCTGAGCTCGCTGTGTTGATAGTTTGTACATAATTGTGTTATGTGTCAACTGATGTGTTTCTTTGTCTTCTGTATAATACTAAACGTTCCTGGTGATCTATCTAAATTCCCTAAGGAAGCCTATACAGGCGAAACATGTAGGGATATCCTTAGATCACTGCATGGTCTTTCATCATCAGAATATACTGAAATGAAGGCAACATTAATATGTATACATTGCTTATAATTATGCACTTCTATGTCATTTTAACTTTGTACCAATAAAAATTGTCATATTTTACTTCTCTTTTTCGGACGTATTTTTTTGGTACCGTTATAATCCCGTACTCTCTTGCATTGAACATGTATAGTGTATTTGAACCTATTCTTATGATCATTAAATATTAAAATATATTAAAATATATTAAATAACTTTCCTGAAGAATTTATTCTCTGCTCTACCTCTCCAGTGCTCACTGGAGCACCAGGCTGTGGAGGCTTACTGCGAAACCAGCTACCGGACCAGGTATCTGGGTGGATCCCAACATTAAAGCTGGGATCTCTCCAGAGTCTGGACCGGCTCGGCTGAATATGGGTCACAGGAATGCAGAACAAAGCGCACTCCTGGAGAAGTAGGGTCGAAAGAGCTTGGGCCCTACTTCTCCTTTAACAGGTGCCTCTGCTGACTGCACATTGGTTTCCCTTGGGGCTTCATCCTTCTATTAGGTTTCTGAAAATGCTTATCTTAAAAACAATGACTAACGCTCCAAAAATGTGTCCTTTTATTTTTTTTTCAAATTGTAGGCTATTCCATCTCATGCTTGGAGTGTATGGACTCAGCAAGCTGCACAGGGAACAGTACCATCTGCCCTTCTGGCTCTGTCTGTGCCACCTCATATACAGAATCCACTGTGGGTGAGTTACATTCACAAGAGCTTCTTTCAATGCAGTGCCAATTCCAGTATGCGCCATATTAACTGTTCCAGGATCTAAGTCTTCTCCTGAAGAACAACTGCTGCTGAACTGCTGGTAAAAGGGTTTTGTCAGTCCAACTACAAGTCAATAGATCAACAGCCAGGATCTCAAGGTTGATTTCTAATGGTTGGCAGAACCCCATCCACATTACTCTGCAGAGGGGTCTTAAACAGTGCTATACCTTTGCTTAGGGGCCAAGAGGAAATCCAAATAAAGATATTATTTTCTTGTCTGGATATTTCATGTCATTTATGTATGAGGAAATATACAGTAAATTTATCGTATTCAAATGATTAACAGGTGGACCAATTTCTACGAGATTCATCAGGTCGTGTGCACCTTCAAACCAGTGTGACAGAATTGGATCTGTCAGCTCCCCTTATGGTAACATAACGATGTCTTCTTCATGCTGTGCTTTTGACAACTGTTCTTCTTCATCCATCCAGCCAGGTAATAAATCTACCTAAACACACATCTGTTAAAGCAAGGGTGTCAACCTCAATTGCATTGCGGGCCGCATCAGCATTATGGTTGCTCTCAAAGGGCCAGTTGTATCTGTAAGACTAGATGTCCAGAGCACCCCACCCCCCTTACATCAGATATAAATAGTTGGTATTACGACTACGCCGGGCGTTACGTTAACTCCAACTGTGGGAACGAAATTGTCTACACACAAATCCATCTAAATAATGGACCGACCTACCTACTTCTTCTTGTCAACAGTTTTCGTGTCGTACTTCTTCTGTAGCAATACAATGGTATTCCCCTCGACTGTCTAGGTTAAGACAGTGTGACCAAACTTCCACGTGTGCTGGACTACTTAGAGCATCTTTAACCAGGTGGACAATTAGTAAACTTATGCTATTTAAATGACATATAAAGGAGTATGTATTTACTGTACTTTATAGGTCTGTTCTTTTATTATAGAAATAAACCTAAAGGAGAACCGGGGA